>JALPQD010000118.1:2855000-3101886 GCA_023101885.1 Typhlomys cinereus
GCTAGAAGAGGCTTCGTTGGAGCTAAGTCCTGTCAGCCGTGCGCCCCCTAGGGGATTACCTGGGAAAAGATGATTGTCCAGTGTATTCTGTCTGGTTTCCACAGGATGCCATTTGGAGTTTACCTGGCCTGGAGCCTCCTGTTCACATTCACAGGACCAGCAGCACTTCCTGCTGGGTGTATGTTCCGCAGGTCGAGAGATCTGGTCTATAAGGTATGATCTGCCACATGGTATAAACATCACTGACTGCTATTTATTGCGGTTCCCTGAGTTCTTTTTTTTTTTTTTTTTCTCATTAAAACCCCAAAAAGAGGGAAAGTGAATTGCTTTTTCATTTTCCAAGTCAGAAATTGCATTATTTTTGTCCAATTATAGAAAGTGTCTAGATAGCATACAAAAGAAAATTCATGAAAAAGGGACTCCATCTTTTAAATCTTGAGGTGTAACCCTCACTACCTGTCTAAAAACATGTAGTCAGAGACTGCACTTCCTGGAAGCACACAGGGACAGCCCAAGGCTTGCCCACGTACAGATGCAGGCCGCGCTCTTCTTTTTAATCAGAGTCAATCTGTTGTTTATTTGCATCGCTTTGATTGCCAGTGAGACTGAACATCTGTTCCTGTATTTACTGCCCTATTTCTCTTTGAATTGTTTATTCTTCTCCTTTAGTCATTTTTCTTTCCCTTTTAGGTTGATTTTTATGAATGGGAAACACCTCCTCTGTGTCTCTTTCTTGGCACCTGGGTTGCAAAACTTTCCCTTCAGGTGCTGTTGTTTTTGCTCTTTGAAACAAGTTTACGTTTTTGGGTGGCTAAGTATCTTAATATTGGTTTTCGGCTCTAGCATCATGTGTGGAAACCCAACCTTTATGAAGGTATAGACTCAGTCACCTACATTTTGTCTGAAATAGCATTGAGTGAGTGCTTCCATGTGCCAGGAGTGGTACTTGGCTTGGTACAAACATGATTTCATTTAGTTTTTTTACAGACATCTTTTGAGATAGGTGAAAAAATGGTCAGGCAGGCAGCACAGTGTGTTTATGGGCACCTATCTGGGAACTGGAAGACCTGTGGCTAAACGCTGGGTCTGTAACTTTGCAAAGCATAAACTTTTTGGGCATTTCATATTCCAGAGGGGACTCTATAGGAATTTGATTTAAACAGATTGATAAGATAAATGGAATCCATTATAATATCCTCTCCCCCCAAAAAAGCCTTCTGTAAATCCTCAAGAATGACTTAGTTGCAGCATGCAGACCAGATAGTAGAAAGTAGAAGTTATGGTAGAGAATGCCAAGAATCTTTTTTAGAGCAAAATTTATTAATTTCCATAACACATATGGATGTGACATTTTGGTTATAGCTAATTTATTTAGCTTCTTAGTTAAAATAAAATGCAGAGTCATACCATGACTAGCCAAACGTTGATGATTCTGCCGTCCTTCTTGGGTTCTTTTCTAATTACGAGGGGAAAAAAGAATGTGAGGATTCCTTCTGCAATAGCTGCTTACTAGAGACAATATCTTATTTCTACCATCTTTGGATGCTTCACCTGATACTTTATATTGTAGCCAAGCTTGGTTTTATATCTGTTCTCTTGCCTTTTAAGTCTTCTCAATGTTTGCTTCCTTTGAATTCTGTGTCATATTACATATGTATTGACTACTTCTAGCAGAATCAAACTACTGGGCATAAAATATCTTATGAACAAGCTAATCTGACCCTTGCTAAGGTGAGAACTGATTTTTTATTGATTTTTTAAAAAAGAAAACAGTAGAGTAGATGAAGCAGTTACACTGGTGTAGAACTTTCCTATGATTACCTTCAGTTTCTGATATACCCATAATAAGAGAGGAAATGAGATGTTTTAAAATTATATGGAAAAGAAAATATTATTCTTTTGAAGATTTGGTGTCATGTCCCACATTACATATTTTTATTTACTACTTGTGCAACTAGTTAAGGGTAATTTCCAGTAGTGTGTGGCTGAGAAAAGGCACATAGGATAAGGAGGAAATCGCCGAAGTCAGCACAGGATCAGAAAAGGCAGCATGAAGAACTTTACTTTAGTTTTCTTGTGAGATGTAGAGTTCAGAAGAAGTCACATCTAAGCAGGATTTCAGCATTGTTTTCTAAGCAGGATTTCAGCATTGTTTTCGTTGTTTGGTCTTTGGAGAGAGTCTGGGATTAAAGAGAATTGTTTAAAATATTTGGATTGATAATGTTAAAGTGATGATTTGCAATATGTGAAATAGACAGTTTGCAGGAAGATAATCTACTATGCAGGGGAACAGAGAGATGTAAGAAGTGGCTACAAAGGAAGAGTTTGGATATCAAAAGCTGGATACATTTCTCTCACTAAGCCTCACCACCATTTCTTTTCAGAAATAGGGGAGAAGGAATGAAAGAAGGGCTGACTCGGGGTACTGGGCAAGGCATCAATATTTGAGAAACAGATATGAGGAATTGGAAGATATTAAGATGCAAGGGATTGTATAGATAATGATTCCATTTACTCAGATAGGAAACAGGAAGGAAGTTTAGGAAGAAGCAGAAATACTTGCACAAATCTGGAATGTGTAACAGTGGATCCAGATTGGAGGCATAGAATCAGGGTTCATTTACTCACTCAACAAACGCCACTGGAGAGCCTATTTATTTGGAGAGTGTTGTTTTTCAATCAGCATTGGCGGTTGCACAGTTGCAGCGAGTTGGGGGGGAATGTGAGAAAGGTGCCTTATGTCCTCTCATCATTCACTACACCCTGGAGAAAAGATCCATCAGTGGCCCAGAGCTCGAAATAACTGTTGCGCTCGACTGTGCACACGCCCTCTGTGTCGATAGTGCGGGCCACACGCACGCTTTCTGCCTTCCAGTTTTCCGACCCACGCTGCTGGAAAGGCTCAATGTCAGGGCCATTGCTTTTCTCTGGCTTCCTCTGTGGGTCAGACTGGTCTTGCCAGCTGGAGGCAGGTGAGCACGCAGCTTTGGAACCAAGCCTGTTCTTTGTGCCAGCTTCCTCTGTGTCCCGGCTGACAAGATAGCTCTTTGGTTCTGGTCCATGTGGGTAAGTGGATCTGGAGTTGTCCGTGCACTGCTGGCCTTTCTTGAGGCTCAGTTAATTTCAAGGCCCAAGGCCAGGAAGCTGAGGGTTCCACGGAGACCCCAGGCATGCACTGTGCTTTTTGCAGTCCAGCTTTTGCTGGAGCTCTGCTCTGTTAATGCTATCAGTCAACCGTGCTCTTTGGTAGTGATCTTCTGCGCTGTCATCTTGGCAGGGAGAAGGGGAGACTGGGCATTCAGCCTCCAAGGGCTCCACACTTACCACAACTGAAGATTTGGAGCGAAACATGGTATTTCAGGAAGCAGTAGATAAAACAGCAAAAGGCAGAATTTAAAAAAAAAATGTTCAGGAGCAATAGTGATATTATTTTGTTGTAAAGGAAAGGGTAAAAAGCTATACAAGCATATTAGCCATGAGTATATGGATAGTGATACAGTAAGAGATTGTCTTATTTCCTTTGTTTTCAATTTTGTATGTTGAAAAATTAAAAATGAGAAGCAACTTCTATTATAATAATTTTAAGATGCAGAAAAAGTCAAATAGATAAATAGACAATGTCTGATTTAGATAGAGGAAAACTCTTCAGAACAGTAAGGTTTACAATGTCAGTCAGTTCAAAAATGTTATTATTGGTCTGTGACCTCTCGGAAGGTGACTCTTCCTTGCGGTATTTTTAATATTTATTTATTTTAGGGGAGAGAGAGAGAGAGAGAATGAGAATGTATGTTCTTATACCACGTGGGTCTCTGGAGATCAAGTCAGGTTGCAGGTTCATGAGCAGGTACCTTACCTGCTGATCTTTCTCTCGACGCCTTCCTTACACTTTGAGTTATAAGAACAGTCCGGCTCCACACCTCCATCTTCACCATGAGGAAGAAACTTCTGGCAGCCTAAACATTGTACAGTGTCTTTCATTGCTATGAAAGTAGTTTATAAATATATAAACTACTTAAGTAGGAAGGATTTATTTTGGCTCAGGGTTTCAGAAGTTTAAGTCCCTCATGGCAGAAAAGGCACGGTAAAGCAGAGAGCCTCACATCATGGCATCCAGGATGGTAGGAAGGAAGGAGAGAGGGAGGGAGGGAGAGAGGAGACCTGTGGTTGGTACCACATGCATTTAGCTAATTCCCTCTGGAAATGCTTGCCTGAACACACAGAGATATGCTTTGTTAATTTTCTAGGTGTTTGTAACAGTTCTCTTAATTATTGCTGTGAGAAAACACCCCAAGTCAAACAACTTAAGAGAGAAAAGGAGATTTATCCAACCTACAGTTCCTGAGGAGAGATACAGTCTTTCATGGCAAAGATGGCACGGCTGGCTGACCGAAGCTGGAGTCAGGCTATGTCACTACCATCCATGACAGCTAAGGCTGGAGGATTCCTGGAGTGTTCTGTGGTTCCTTTTATCTGGTCTACTACCGGAAGGTTCCAGTGAGATCTAGGGAAGTTCTGATCAGATTTAGGGCTGGTCTTGTATTGTAAATGTATTGATCCAGGTAATCTCCTCAGGTGGTCTCAGCTGATCTTAGTTAATGCCAGGTGTGTCAAGCTGACAGCCAGGATTAACTCTCACAGTGTTTCATCCAGTGAAACTGACAGTCAAGTTATCCAACACACACATGGATAAAGCAAACAGGGGTTTTGAGAAAAATCATCTTGTAAGGAACCCCATATCATCCTTTTCTCACTCGCGTGATAAACTGTCTGGACAGAGTAAAGTGTGAGGCCAGGGAGCACATAGCAAGGCCGGGAAGCTGGGGACAGAGAGCGAGAGGAGAAACTCGGTGTGGCAACAGCAATAGGAATCGGTTCATCTGCCCAACAAATTCCCATTGAAGACGTTCCATGGCAGGTGTGGGGAATGCGGCGGTCAGCAGCTGTCCACACTGACCTACTATGACAAGAACCACGGGCAGGGAGGATGGAAGTCATGGCATGGTGATGGAATGGCAGCACGGTGGCAGTGACTGAGATGGTGGGGGGGTCTCTCTGCAGCAAGAAAAAACATCTCCCCCTAATGATTGTGCCTACAATCATTAAGTTAAGCTGCCTCGGTAGCAGGTGTAGCTGTTTCCCTGACAAAGCCACAGCTGCTTTATTAATCAACACACTGGCTACTGTGACTCGGCCCAGCGTCTGATATGCCTCTTCTTAGCTCTGCTGGGGAAGCCTCTTCCTCTTCAGAAGCTGTGTGATTCCCACACCTCTACCCCGCAGAAGAGCTAATTTATGGAGAGCGGACGGCAAAAGGCAAGGCAGACACACTGTTTCATAGCAAGCACAGCTCATTACAGCTAGGAAGTTTGTAAAGACATGTGTCATTTTGATACTCTGCTTCAGGGAAACCAGATGTTCAACACCTGAATGCCTGGGGCTCTGTGACAGCTAGTCTCAGTGTCAAGTTGACACAAGGCAGGCGGGCCTCTGGTCTCACTGGCGAGGGATTTATTCAGTTAAGCCAGGCCTCTGGACAAGCCTGTAGGTGACCGTCTTAATGCCTTTGTGGGAACGATATGGGAAGACCAGACCACTGCAGGAGGGAGAGAGAGAAAAGGCAAAGAGAACGAGTTGACATTCTGCGAGTTGGCACTTTGACTAGCTGGAAACTAACACTGGTCCCTGACCCCTCTCTTCTTGACTTTGAACATGGCATGACCAGTTTCCTGGGCTCTTTGCAAGCTGGTGACTCCTGCCATGATGGGGGGGGGGACCTGGAACCGTGAACATGAATAAAGTCCCCTTGTTCACCTGTGTTGTTTGGGTCAAGTGTTTCTTATAGCAGTGAAGCTATGAGACTAAGATGGAGTCTGAGTTTCCTTGAATTCTCAGCTCTGTGGTGCTGTGTCTACCTGATGTTCACGCATCCAGGGCAGCTCACCTGCATCGTCCAGGCTTAGAGTAGAAAGAATGGTACAAGCAGGGGACTGAAACAGACTGCATCAAAACATGTTGCCTTGTGGCTTTGTCTTATCATCATATGACTCTGAGCCAATGATCTACAAAAACTTCAATCCAGTTTCTTGTAAGTTTTTCTTGAGTTACATGTGGGGATTGGTAGGTGTAAAATGACCAGGGTAGCGACTTTACAAGGTCCTCTCTACTGTTTGGGCCTAGAGATTGTGGTGTTGTGGTAGCTTTCTGTCACTGTAATAGGACCACTGAGATAATCAACACTTAAGGAGGAAAGTTGATTTTTATTTCAGAGTTTTGGATGTACCTGTCCATTGGCTCTGCTGCCTGAGGTTTGTGGGGAGATAGAGCATCACTGTGGGGGACGTGTGGTGCAGGAAGTCAAGAAAGAAAGGGAGGGAACAGAGCTTCAATATCCCGTTCAAGGACCTGTGCGAAGGGGAGGGGGGAGCTATAGTACAGAAGGATTGTGGGAAAGAACCTGGCATGTGCACAGTCATGCAGAAAAATGGGTATATGCAAAGCCATATCATAAGCAGATTGTGGACCTGCAAAATTGGAGCCAGGGTGCGACTCTGGGCAAAGCCCTGTCTGCCTGGGTTCTACAGATAAGAACTGCCTGGACTTAGTTGATTTCCCTACAGAATGTGTCATGTGCTGCAAGAATTTCACAGCTTTCTAGTTCTGTCTGTGTTCTTGCAACACGCAGATGACTATTTAATCTACCTACATATAAGCACATTTGGGCCAAACGTCTTCTGCTGTACTCTACTAGCCCACTGATCCCAGCATTTCTGTATGTGTCTTGTGTTCTCCTCATTCTTGCATTGCCCCAAAAGAATATACTGTGGGGATGGCAACAGGCATGTTCTCCCTCCCAACAGGCCCCTCCTTTTAAAGGTTCCACTATCTCTAGATAGGGTTCCAGGCTGGGGATTAAGCTCTGTATCACTCAGGCCTTTGTGGACATTTATCCAGACCACATGGAATATATAGGGAGAACATGATGTGAGGTTCTAATCCCCGTCAAGTGGTGAAGGCATAGGGATGCCCTCAGAGGATTCTGGGACTGTAGTTTTGAGGATTCAGTGAGAAATGTCCGTGGAAGTCCTTAAAATGTATGATGAGCTGGGTAGATGAGGAGATGGCTTCATGGGCAAAATGCCTGCTATGGAAGCGGGAGGATTTGAGTTTGGATCTCTAGGACCTGAGTAAAACTGTCAAGTGAGATAGTGCTTTCCTATAATCCTAGTACTGGGAGGCGGAGACTAGAGCTCCCAGGAGCTTGCTGCCCAGACCGGCTAGTTCACTGGGAGTTCTGGGTTCAGTGAGAGACTCTGTCTCAAAAATCAAGATCGAGAGCAATGAGAAAGATACCCAGTGTCAACCTCTGGCCTGTACCTGACACATACTACATGCCCAAGCACACACACACACACACACACACACACACACACACACACACGTAATCATACATACTATACACATGTACATGATCATTCACACACATGCATACCACATGCACACACACTAATATTTATTGACAGTTATTCACTTTTCCTTTCCTAAAATCGCTTCCCTCCCTCCCCTGGTCAGTCCTCAGATCCGTCTAACCCTCTGGCAACTGACTTGGGGATGGAACACAGGATTCTGTGGAAAGAGGGCATGTACTCAGGTCTCTACTCAGTTGGCCAAGACAAAGCCACAGCTTGCTCAATTAAACTCATGGTTCCAGAGCTTCCTTCACCATGCACAGAAGCATCTTCCAGGCTAGTTCAGTTGCTGCATTGCATCTAGTCACCCAGGCAGGACCCGAGGACAGATAATCAGAACGCCGAGTGCAGAAGAGCAAGGCCTCAGCGCAGGGTTCCCACCTTCTCCTTCCGAGCCTTCTTCCTCCCTCCCATCCTCTTTCCTTTTCTTCTCTTCCTTCCTTCCTCGTTCCCTTATTTTCTTCCTTTCACACTAGCTTGAATGCTGAGAATTAGCTACACTCTAAAATGGACCTGCAGCTCAAACATTATATAGATGTGACATTTATGTTCTTTTTTAACAAAGTGATCCTGTTGGAACCTCAGGTTTCTGCACTAAGGGCCCAAATATTTACGATGGCTAGTGGTGTGCTAAGTTCTCTCACAGGTCCCAACACCTCACAAATGTGGACAATATTAGCCCCCATTTCTATATGAGCAATCTATGACTCAGGCAATTTCCATAATTCGCTCAGGAATGGACACCTGGGGCTATTCCCCATGCAAGCCAAATCTCCAGGAAATACTAAAAACGGTTTTAAGAGAAGTTAAAGGGACGGATTGGGAATGGAAGCTGTCCATAGAGGGTTTCTGTGATTCAAACATCTGCAGTTCTGAGGATGATTTTTTCCTAGGATCTGACCGGAAATGGACACTAACTAGAAGATCCAAATAGATTAATTAGATTAGCTGTATTTAATTAAGAAAACACTCTCAGGTCCTGTTCCATGGTGCCTCACAAAATAAAGAGCACCTGAGGAAAAGTAAGAGAATTGGAAATGTGTTTTCCCTTCCTTCCTTCCTTCCTTCCTTCCTTCCTTCCTTCCTTCCTTCCTTCCTTCCTTCCTTCCTTCCTTCCTTCCTTCTTTCCTTCCTTCCTTCCTTTCTTCCTTCCTTCTCTTTCCTCCTTTCCCTCCTCCCTCTGTCTTCCCTTCTCTCTCCTCTTTCCCCCCTCCTTTCCTTTCTTCATTCTTTTCTTGATGCAGGATCTCACACTGTAGCCTGGGCTAGCCTGGAACTCACAGCAGTCCTCCTGCCTCTGTCTCTCTTCTTCCTAATCTGTAGCACTGAGCTCACTCTAACCAGAACACGAGCATACCTCCTCTATTACCATTTGTCAAAAAATTAATTCAGTTTTTCTCTAACCTGGGTCACTGTGTACAACTGGGCAAGTTATTTACTGCATGGGAGGGTGTGGTCTGGTAGTCATCATTTTCTAATTTACAAAGAAAAGTGCTCAGTAAGTCCAAAGCAGCCCTGCCTGAACTCACCTTGGTAGAGATGTGCACTGCATCTTGGGGTATGCAGGTTTATTCAGGGAATCTTTTATTGAATAGGATCTAGTTATGTAACCTAGGGATCCTTGAATTTCAGGGCTCTGCCTTCACCTCTGGAGTGCTGGTATATAAGTTCACACCACCAGATAAGATGGGGTGGGAGTTATGTAAAACACTGTAGCAATGCATGCTGGGAGGTATAGTTTTCAGACTGTATGTTGTTAGTGTATAGAGAACAGAACATGAGGCTCTAGGAAAAAGTGAATCTACCCAAGAACTAATGAGAGGAAATGAGTCATCACCATCATAAAATCATAAAATGATACATTTGATTTTTCTGAAACACCATTTGCTCTTTATTGTAAAGGCAATGGCTGAAATCTTAACCGATTTCTAAACTTATCTCAGTTACTTTTGAGGTTTTTTTCATGCATGCATGTGGGGGGCATGTATACATATGTCTGTGTATGTTCTAGAGGATGCTTGAATAGGTTTCCCTGGAGGCCTAAGGGTGACATTGGAAATAACCCTGGATTGCTCTACTTTCTTATTGCTTTGCTCTTTGGTTTCTCAGGCTCTTACTTTCAGACTGGAATTGCCATATCCGCCAGGCATTCTTTTTTTTTTAAACATGGGATCCAGGGATCTGAACTCAAGTCCTTCTGCTTGCCATTTCCTGAGCCCTGGGCCATCTCCCCAGCCCCTGCTTTCAGTTTTTTCCCCTCCCATCCCACTTCACTTGTTCTTCTTTCCACCCCCTCATGCTCCTGGACCCCCTTCCCCTGCTTGTCAGATGTGCCTGGGTACCCATTGGGTCATGAACAGCCCACCACTGGGCTCACAACCTTCAAGTTAGTAATCTCCCCTCTCATGGCCTATATCAGTCCAACAAGTCTCTCAGGATGCTGTCATTTCTCTTAAGAGCTTCCCTCCTCTGTCAGATGTTGTGGAGGTCTAGGGGAAGAAGGCATCGCTGGATTGAGTTCTTGAGTGCAGTAGTCCTGACATGAACGGATGCTTCTATGTGGGGGTATTCCTTTCCCCACCCTCAGGCTCCTGCATTCTTACCGCCCCTCTTCTACAGGGTTCTCTGAACCATGGGGTGGGGCTTGGTTTAAATGTCCTGTCTCAGGCTGCACTTTTCTCAATTGCTTCACTCTATGCTTCAGCCTGCTGTGGTTCTCTGCTTTCCAGCTCCTCTTTTGCAGAAGGATGTTTCTTAGCTGAGTATTGAATGCTTCATTGATCTAAGGATATAAAGATGAGTGTTTACATGGCAGCTTACTATCAAGCATTTACAGTTATCGCTAAGAAGTTGATTCCCGCCTAGGAACCATGGGCTCCCCTCCCTCAGGGATCACTGGGCTTGTGTTTCCTACTGTGAAGCAGTTCTTAATGCTGATCAGATTGCAACTGGCTGCCTGAGTGTGTGTTTAAGGACCTTATTGCCCCCTGTGTCCTATTGCCTCCCCCCTTTTAGATCTTAGAGTTTACTCCCATTCTTCCACTCCTTAGGTTATGTTCTTTTCTAGGTTACAGCTATTACAGAAGTTTCATTTTAAGCATATCATTTTGAAAGTTCAATGTCAGCATCTGCTTATAAAGGAGAACATGTAGCATTTCTTTTTCTGCGTCTGGGATACTTCACTCTGCATTATATCTTCCCATCCCATCCATTTACCAGCTAATTTTACAATTTATTTTTTTCTTGGTCCTGCTTTCAACTTTCAATGTAGATAGTCCAGTTCTTCAGTAACTCTCAACTCCCGTTCCAAAGGGAGAGTTTCTTTTCTCTCTTTTTCCTTCCAGTTCCAGGTCCTTATACAGTGCGATGGTGTCACAGTGAGGCCCTGTTTTCTGCCACCAGCAGCTGTCCCCTTGACAGGTGGGAGATACCCGTAGACCTTCCAACCTGCCTTGGTCTTGGGGCATTTGGGAGCTCTGACTTATTGTGTGTGTGAAGCTGTACGTGGGAACCATCCTCAGACTCTTCCATGTTATAGGGAAGAACACAGGAAGTTTTATCTCTTCCTTCTCATCTCTGTGGGCGTGTGAACATACCTTGGGGGTGGAGCTATAGCCTCTTTGTAGGAAACCAAGCAAGAGTAACTTCAACTTTTGAAGCCCCACTAGAGGGAGGGCTTTATTTCTCTTCTCCCGTGACTTGCCTCAGGAGGAGTGGGCACCTGTTACCAACACTTAACAGGATCTAATTTTCTAACAGTATTCTTGTAACTGAGTCTCAAGCCTGAGGATGATTTTTAAGTCTTCCATCATTGTAGGAGGAACGGACCCGGCAGGCCTGTATTGTCTGTGAGCTCTCTATATCAAACAAACAGCTTGATCCCTGGCCCCGTCTGGGCCCAAGATCAACTGGGTTGGGCCCCAAGGTGAGCCAACCCTTTGCTTAAGAAAAGCCATTTCACTCTGGGCGCACCTAAATTGAGATCTTTGCTTGACTCTTTAACCAGGTATAATGCCATCATGACCTTAAAGCAACAAGTAGATCTATTAGCTGAGGAGACCACAACTGTTCAGAAGCTCGCTCTTGCCTCATGTAACTCTTAATATGTCTCTATATGCTTAATGCCTTATTGGATCTCCCAACAGTTCCAAGGCTTGTGAACAACTTCCTCAGTACATCAAGGGGCCTTGGTCTCAGGCCTTCCTTAATTACTCACTGACTTTGAGCCAACAGGTAGAACAAACATATTAACATGACGCATGTGGCTCCCCTGCCTATAGATACTGTGTTTATAAGCAGAATCTGGAACAACTTTTAAAGGCTTTTTGATCCCTCTTGGATTGTAACTTATGCTATCATAGGAGGAACTGTTCTTTTATTAATTATGTTGCTTCAGCACATCTCGCGGCAGTGCTCCAACAACAAGAGCATGCTGCAGGTGCTTATGGCCTTTGAACATCCAAGCCATGACCCTCCTAGAGACGTGGTTCAAGCTTGGATTGCAGAGATTCGTGAGGCTTTGGTCTAATCTGGTGTCCACATATTCTGACATGCCTTCCAGAGGTGAGGTCTTTCGAGGGACAGTAGTCAATGGTGGGTAAGATCCTGTGAGATTGGACGGCATAAGACAAGCACGGTCCGTCATGCTGGATGCCCTCTGAGGCGGGGTCAACAAGATCAGAGCAAAGAACTCTGGCTCCCACTGGCTGTCAAAATAAATAAAAAGGGTGGATATGTAGGAACGAACCAGGCAAGCCTGTATTGTCTGTGTGGGCCACATGCATGAATGCAACTTCCCCAAGCTAGAACCTGCTGCCATGCCTGGTGCTGACGTCAAACTGCCTGGCTGAGAGGACCAACCCGGACAGGACAATGCAGCAAAAGCTCACACTGGAACTTATGGGATGTTGGGTGGGGTATATAAGCAGCCCGATATTTACAGTAAACAAGCCTACCACCCTGCGAGCTTGCTTTGCCACTTGCCTGACTCCCGGAGTCTGTGACGTTGATTTTGCGCCTGCCTATCCCCGCCCCCAAGGGTCTCCGTGGGTCCCTGAGACTACAACACATCATTCATTGCATGGAATTTAGTTTTGGGTACTTAAAACTCAGTCTTTGAGACTAAGAAGCATTTCTCTTGATGCACCTCTCTTACTGCACGTGTGAGAACTCTACATGAGGAGAGCTGAGAGATGATTCTTTTCTGTTATTCTCCTCTGACCTTTCTTCTCTCAAGTGATGGGGCCAGAGCACCAGCTTACAGCCTGCAAGGGAAGAGAAACAAGGCCAAGATCAGGTGATGTGCAGCATGCAAGCTAGTTAATAACTGTTCAATCTTGCTAAGACAGGAGACTGTAGGTACTCTCAGAAAATGTGGAGGGAGGGAAAAGAAGAGTAGGGGAGAGAGAGCAAGAGAGAGAGAGAGAGTGAGAGAGCAAGAGAGAGCGTGAGAGCGAGGGAGAGCTAGAGAGAAAGAGAGAGAACAAACTATGTGAAGACCATGGTATGGATATTCTTTATTGAAGTCAATGTTTTTCTGCATGCATGCATCAAAGCACCATAACTGTGTACTTTAAGCATATAAAAAATACATAAACTCTCAGAGCAGTATATGTCAAAATCTTGCTTTCTTATACTTACTAGAATAATTCGTGATCTGGACTGGACTCAGGTGGACAGAATGTAAAACCACAGAGAATAGTCACCCCCAATTATCTATGGATTGAGTAAAGATAATGCCTTTTCTCATTGTTGTGACCAAGGTACTTGACAAGGACAAACTAAGGAAAGAAGCAGGTGTGTTTGGCTCACGGTTGAAGGCTACTAGGGCAAGGAAGGCAGAAGCCTGAGGCAGCTGGCTGCACTGTGTTTATAGTAAGGAGGTAGAGGTGAATGCTAGTGCTTACCTTGACCATCCTGGCCCTCGGATGCAGATGCTGTGGAGGGTGGCTCTGGAGCTGCTTCCTGCAGGAGACGCATGAGCCTTACTAGGGTGGGAACAGAGTCTAGGGCAGTGCTCAGGGAGCTGAGGAGTGAGGCAAGCAGAGCCTTTTTTTATCCACTGAGCTACTTCTTTCTCTTAACTGGATCTACATGAGGCTGTTCTAAGAAGCTGTGGTCCCCATGCCTGTGTGTTAATGATTCCTTAAGTGTGTATTTTTAAAGATTGCATGTTGTAGATACAGGTATCAATTTGACAGCTGCAGGCCCAGCTTTGGGTACAGATGTGAAGAATTGATAGTTACAGGAAGCCCTTGAGCAAACCCAGGAGAGATTATCTAATTGATGGAGAAGATTGAACCCACCGCAGGTGAGATGATCCTCTGGACATATAGGTGGATAAGATGGGGGAGATGGTTCAGTAAATCTGCTTGTTTGGCATACTTAGATAAACTTGTTATCTGGCAAATGAGGATTGTCCCTCTCTCAGCAGCTCTGTGGTATATATGGCCAGTTCCATTGGTTCCTGGTGTTGGTATGAGTTCTGACAATTTGAACTAAGAACTCTAACAGGACAATCATAAACCAGAATAGAATCCCTTTTTCTTGTAAGTCATTTTACCATGACTTTATCAGCAACATGCATGCAGCCTACGATATATGTAAAAATATATTCCAATAAGTAAAACTGTAATAGTTAACATGCCACATGAAAAAACTCACTTGCATGATATGTCAAATGTTAATACTTTGGGATAAACTTCATAAATATTTAGGGTGTCAGTTATCTTGATTTTTCCATTAGCCTTAGAATAGTACAAATGCCATTTCTTTCTAATTGAAGAATATCTTGAGACTACAGGACATGCCACAGGAAAAAGAGTTTATCTGTGCAAGCAAACGAAAAGTATGCAAATAAGTTGAATACTGAAGTTACTATCCAATTCTCATTTAAATACCTAATTTCTTCAGTTTTCCTTTATATAAAAAGAAATTTGTTGACTTAATAAAATGGTTATATAAGTGAGCTAACTTACAAGTGAAATTGACTCTAATAAACTTAAAATGTTTGCTATACTTACTGATTTTAAAATCTCATCTTGAGAGCAGCATCTGCAAACTCTTGTCCCTTTGCATTGAGGGATTTTGGGTTGTATGTGCTGTTTGTTACACAGCTGATCACAGCTCACGCCTGTCACTTGATGTAAGCAGAAAGTGAAGGATGAAATCAAGCCAGCCATGCTCATCAGACACGTGGAGTCGGAGGAGGCAGCGGGCATCCACAGTCAGGTGGGTACCCCTGACTCAGTGGCTTTACAATGATACTCAAGCAGTCATTCATTATAAATCATTAGAATTTTAATTTTTAAAAATTAGTGTTGGGAGCTGAGTTGGGGAGGGACATTAATATGAGTACTTGGTATTAAGATGAGAGCCGCTCAGCAGGAAACTTCCTAATGGAAATGTCACGCGTGGTAATTACCCCTCTCCCGTCAAGCAGCTCTTTGATTTTCCTCCTGCCTAGCGGGGACTAGGCAGCCTGACAGACCCAAGGAAGCAAGAGGGAGATTTAGAAAACCAGAGAATCTGAAAAGCTGGCTAGGGAATTTGATATTCTCGTCGTTTGATGGATATGTGGGGACATGCCTTTTAATCATGAGACAAATCAATTCAATGAGGGCAAAGTAGCACGGGATGTGAGGAGGACACAGGCAGCTGGAATCCCATCCTGAGAATGCCCCGAAAGAGTAGGGCACCAGTCACATTCATACTAATGGGCCTTCGACCTCTTTCAGTTTTCTCATAGGAGCTTTCTAGCAACTGCAAAGCTGCAGGGTGGGGAGTCTATGTCCCTTGCA
Source organism: Typhlomys cinereus (assembly GCA_023101885.1). Taxonomy (NCBI): domain Eukaryota; kingdom Metazoa; phylum Chordata; class Mammalia; order Rodentia; family Platacanthomyidae; genus Typhlomys; species Typhlomys cinereus. Next base: position 2,870,266 of record JALPQD010000118.1, read on the forward strand.
GGAGTTTTTGGAGGGTGTATGTTGCCATTTTCCCCCACAGGTAGCAGGTTAATCTTCACTCAATGCTTACAAAAGCCTGTTTAATTAAAGTAATATATAAAATATACCCCTGGGCTAAAGGCTAAACTACCTTACTTTGGGCCTTTTTTAAAAATTCATTTTGGGGCACCTTAGAGGTAGTAACAATAATATCCGACTTCTAAAGTTATGTCTACCAGTTGAAGGGTGAAATTTCTAGTGATTACACAGTCTCTTGTCAAAGGATAAATGTGCTTGTCTTTCCTTCTTTAGATTTCTAGTATTATTATCCTGTGTTCTGTAATCTCCTCTGCCATAGAAACAGCCTTGCAATCTCAAAATGAAGTGATCAAGTGAGAACACTGGCCATATTTCTTTTTTCTTCCTATTTCAGCAGGAGAAGCTTTGTTCCTGAAGGATTTACAAGAGAAACGTCAGAGACCAGACAGTTGTCTATATTTGCATGTTTGCTGCAGGATGGAGCTCTGTTCAAGAAGAAGCTGCATTGTCTGACAATGCACAGCATCCATGGAGAAACGCACACCTACAAAGCAGTGTGTAATTAGGGCACCTATGCCAAAAGATTTCTGTGGGCAGAGGCAATCAAATACTGTACCCCTGTAAATCTGGCCAACTTCTTTGATAACTGATGCAATGCTCTGGATCTCTTCGGTTGACTTCCTAGAAATCAGAGATACCATGAAGATTCACTGTATTTTTTTTTCTTTTGTGGGTTGGTCATAGTTCAGACACAGGGGAGTAATTCAGAGTTTTGCTTCTGTGAGTTCAATAATTCCATCTCCACTTAGAAATGAAATGATAGTTTTTTTTAAAGTGACTAAATAATGCATGGTGTGATGGGATGGGAAGGTATTGGTAAAATTCACATCAAAAAGCATACTCGATCACACTACTTGGTTCTCAGAGCTGTTCCATTAGTGCCCCTTTAACATGTAATATTTCCCAATTAAGTGTGTTGGTAAGAATTATTCATTTTAATAATTAAAGAGCTTCCCCAGCTTCCTGAAGAGCGTTACCATGGCGGCCCAGCTTCACTGCTGGGAGTCGCCACCACATGCTAATGTAAGGGAAGGAGACTGCTGAATGCTAGGATTACTAGGGAAGGAAACTAACTCAGGGCTCTTCTCAATGGCTGGGCTTCGGACACCCATGATGTGACCTTTCGCTCTGTCAGTTTGTGGTGTGGGTCAGCTTAGTGGCTGCAAAGGAACAATTTATCAATTTCTATGTATCAACCGTGTCTTCAGACTCCCAGGATAACATGCAAAGGCTTTTGACAGTCTTCATGACTGAACTGCTAGGTAGCAATTTCCCCTATTGGATTTGTGATGCCCGAGGACTGTCATGAAATTCTCTAAGCATCATTTTCTTTCATTCTGAATAAAAATAAACACTTGGCCTGGGGATGTTTAAGAGCTGCTGATGCAAAGGAAAAGTTGAGAAGGGTCACAACCAAATACAGCAGCAATCTCAGTGAGCAGCTCCATTGAATGCGGGTCTCTGATGGCTGGTGAGACAGTAACTCCTCAGTTATAAAATGCTGGTAACTACAACTGCAGCATTAGGGGATGGATAATGCACAGCTGCTTAAGCTCCAGTTATAAGACTGAGCAAAGAACCACAAGTTCTAGTACAGCCTGGACACATAGTGAGACCCTGCCTCCAGAAAGAAAACATAATAAAAGAAAAATTGAAAGTTATGAAGTATGCTAAGGCCAAAGACTCCATCCTAATAAAGGTACATGAAACTGCTGCATCTACTCTTGCTGGTCATGATAAAAGTCAAATAGCCTGTGGTCAGCCAGCAGTTTGCAAGGAGCACTGTCCTAAGTACATTGCATAAGCTGATTCGTTCAACTATGACTTATGAGGATTCCATCAATGGCCACAGCTCTGTTTTCAAGTACCAGAGCTGCTTATGATGGCAACAGGGAGTCTACTCAGCGCTGCACACTTCCAATTCACTGGCATGTTTATTCATTCGAGTCTTACTACAAACCTTGGAAGTAAATGGAGCTGCTATTTTGTTAAATTATATGGAGACATTATGAGATTATTTTTTTTCAGTCTGTACAGCTCTTCTTCCATTTCTAGAATGTCCAATTAAGAAATATTTTACAGTGCCCCCTTTTTTTCTCACTTATTGATAAGAATACTGACTCTACAGAGGCTTGTGGTTTGCTTGGTCTTTGAAACTATCATTGCTGGGCTGGGGAGATGATTCAGGAGTTAAAGCCTTTGCCTCTGCAAACAAAAGCATCTGAGTTTGGAATTCCCAGATCCCATGTGAAAACGCCAGGTGGAAATGGTGGCAACCTGTAATTTTGGCATTGGAAGGCAGAGCCTGGAAAACCCCAGAGCAAAGCAATAAGGAGCATAGCAATCCAGGATGATTCACTCTTGGGCCTCCATGGGCACAAACATTCAAGTGCCCACTTGCATATATGCACCCCCCCATACATGCAAAGAAAATCCTACAAAAAACTAATATTATTTTACTTTCTCTGACAAGGCAGTGTGCTATTTGACAACAATGCCAGAACAAAAACAGAGGCAAGTGATTTTCCTGCAGGACTTTCATTCTTTCCCATCTTAGTGATGAATGAAAACAATGGAAGATGAGTGAAAGGACTTCAAGGCTGAAGGAAAGCTTCTGGTTTCTGAGATACTGCCTGGGTCAAGATTGAACTTGAGTCCAGAGTCAGTGAGTGGATCCTTATGAGATTCTGGATCAGTTTGAGGGTGGTGTGCTTGGAGATTTCCATCAATACTTGGGAGGGGCCATGATGTGGGAGGGCCAAAGGCCTGGGTTAGAGGGTTAGAGAGTTAGAGCCATCCACTGTTCCCAAGTGGAGCTGAATCTCCATTTGTCAGTAGGCTCCATCACCATCTTCTTGGTGATTCAGAAGCTATCCTAATGGATGTTATAACTGTTCTTGTGTTTCAAGAAATTTTCTTGGCCCTCAACTTACAGTCAGCACTTCAGCTGAGTCCTTTGTTATTGAAGTATTGTGATAGAATCATTGTTTTACATTTTGCCCTGGTTCCTGGCATGAAGCTCCTAAAACTCTTATAATTTGGTGATTTTTAAAAATTCATAGTAATCCTTGGTTTTATACTATTGAGGTGAATCTTAGCAAACTCCTGCACGGTTTCATCATGGAAGCTAGTAGCTGGGGAAATCAACCATGTGATTAGAGGAATGGAACTTTCATACTTCATCTCCTGATCGCCAAAGAAGTGTGAAGGGCTGGAGAGGGATTTAGCAATCAATGATTTAATAAACCGTGCCTATGCAATAGAGACTTCATAAAGTCTACAAGCTGCAGCGTTCACAGAACTTTCTGGGTTGGCGAATCCATTGAACTTTGGGTGGGTGGTATACCCAAGAGGCCCTGGAAGCTGTGTTCTTGTCTCTCATACCTTGCCTATTCTATTGCCTGTTCTTAGTTTATATCCGTTATGTTAAAAGAAGCAACCAATAATATGTGTATGTAGTTTTCAATGAGTGTTGTGAGCTATTGTTACAAATCAGCACCTTACAATGAGGTTGTGGGAATCTCTTTTCAGAAGCATGAATGGTCTAGGTTTGTCACTGATATTTAACGTGGGGATAGTGATGTGGGACTGGGCCTTTGACTTGTGTGGTCTGTGCTAATTCCAAAGAGTTGGCACCAGAATGAACTTGAATCGTAGACATCTAATTGATGTGAAGAGAGTGGGATAGTGAATCATCGTGTGTGGGGGAAGAATCTCACACATTTAGTGTCAGAAATGGAATTGGGAGAGAAAAGTAGATAATAGTAACTATATTGGGAAGTTTGTAAGATGACTTAGTGATTTTCATATATTTTGAGTATTTATATTTATTCGTATTTTACAAATAACTTTGATTGTAAAAAGCGCCTACTTGTAACAGTTGTGAGACACTGTAGTCACTCCTAAAGGAGTAGAAAAGAGAGAGATCCTCCAGCGGTTTGTATAAGTCTTTCTGTGTCCTAGCTGAGCTACTTTGCATAGTCCCAGATAATTATGGTTTCCTACTTCTCTGGCTAACTTGGTTAGGACACATTTGTTGCAAGGAATGGGACTGTTTATAAAAGGCATTAAATTTTAACAAATTAATGATAATATTATGGATAAAACAAAGGATCACAAGGCAGTCCACAGTTAGAAAACGGGATATGGGTTTTTGAGAGGCTGGGGTTGAAAACATTAACTCAGGGAATAAGCACTCTCTCTCTCTCTCTCTCTCTCTTTCTCTCTCTCCATCTCTCCCTCTCCCATGTTTCCTCTTTGCCGGTCCCCTCCATTTCTCTTCCTGCTCTCCCTTTCCCTTTTCCTTTATCTTACCCCCCCCCTTTCCCAGAGATTTATTATATTTGGTGAATGATTTTCATGGAGCATCTTAGAATGCTGCCTGGTACTCACGAGACCCTTTGAAATCATTTCTAATGTTGGATATCAGATTTCTTTTGTCTTATGTTGGCAGCCAACTGACTTGTTCTCTGTGTCAGTCTTTTATTTTAGTTATATGAAATGAAGTTTTCTTTAAGAAAACATTCTCAGGGCTGGAGAGATGGGCCTGTGTTGAAGCCTTTGCCTCAAAAGCGAAAGGATCTGAGTTAGGATCCCCACATCCCACGTAAGAACACTGAGTGAGAAAGGCAGTAGCCGTTTTTAGCCCTGGGAAAACCCTGGGTAAAGAAAGCATAAGGAAGAGGAGCAATTCTGGATGACTTCCGAAGTCACCCTTGGGCTTCCACAGGCACACACGGTGCCCTCTGATACTCCCACATCCACATAACTAAATACATGGAGAAGGAAGGAAGGAAGGAAGGAAGGAAGGAAGGAAGGAAGGAAGGAAGGAAGGAAGGAAGGAAGGAAGGAAGGAAGGAAGGAAGGAAGGAAGGAAGGAAGGAAGGAAGAAAGAAAGAGAGAAAGAAAGAAAAAACTCTTACTGAGAGATGTTGGGAGTTCAAGAGTTTGTCCTGTGGAGCCTCCCACCCCCCGCTGATTATTAGGTGCCCCTTGCTGTTTCCTTTTGATACTAAGACACTAGATTCTATTATTGCTGCTTCTGCCCAGGTCCACTTCCATCCCCTGAAATTCAGCTGTCTAATGCCCTGACTGCAATGTGCCACTGATTCCAATAAAAAATCCAAGGCTGATGTTTTTGACTTGTCAGGATTAGATTAGGTGCCAATTCCTGGTCAGCATGGGATGAGCAGATAGCTGGTGTTTTTAGGCTCTGTAGTGTGGGAAGGGTGTGTTTCTTGTCAGGTCTCAAAGGAAGGCATTAGATTCTTAGCAGTTAAAACCAACCAGACAAAGCTCAGACTGAAAACCAAAACCAAAGCCCAAATAAAAGCAAGAGGCCACTAGACTTAGTGATCTGTGTCTGCTGGGTCAATTATGAAGCCTCTTCTCTGTCCAATACCGTGCCTAGACCTTGGACAGAGGCACTTTCTAGGGCTGGAGGTGGCGCTTCTTCTTTAAAAGGTTCTGTGTCAGATCAGTGCTAGGTGATCCTATTTCTTTTTTCAGAGACCGGATTGTGGTTGTATACTGAGGTGACATAGGTACTTAAAGGTTCTTTGGTGGCTGGTATCCTATGCTTTCTAGCTCAGATTACTTGCTGGCATGCATTGGTTCTACAACTATATTTGTAATTTTAGATTCTTCCTGGGACAGCAGTGATTACTTGGGGACTTTTGATATCTCTGTGCCCCAGACCTGTCTTAGAAGGCATATTTTCCTGTTTAGATAATGAATAAAATAAAACCTATTACTTATCTGGTCATCTGCATTATAGCTCCCAATATTCACCAAACTGTGCTTTATGAAGTAATCTGTTAGTGTTTTGACAAAGATCCGGCATGTACTGTTTTCGGGACTACCTATCTAAGTATCTTTGCAACATGTGAAGTTTGAAACCTGAATAAAAACATTTGAACATTAAAATATCACTGTATTAGCATCTTGCTTTTGTCGCATTAACATATATCTGAAAAAAACAATAATGGAGGAAATATTTATTGTGGCTTATGGTTTCAGTGTTGATCCATTGTTTCTGCAGGCATTGAGAAAGAAGGGTGTGGTGGATAGAGCTGTTCAACTTGTGGCATCCAAGGGTCAGACCGACAGGAGAGGAGACAGGGCACAGTGCCTACTTCCAAGATGTGCTTGTGTAACCACTTCCCTCAGTTGCCCAACTCCAAAAATTTCTGTCACTTCCTGATAATGGCACCAAATTATGAGCTTTTCAGGGTATTGGCCCATAGATTAGATCAGAGATATCATGAACCAATCACATCTCCATTGGATCTTCAACATAGGGACCACGTCTTAAATATAAGAGACCTCTGGAGTCAATTCATATTTAAACTATACCAATGATTAAATAATAATTAACCAAAGATCATTTTGTTCTTTGAAATGAATGTGTATGCATGTCTATCTCTATTAGATATTAGACTATTTTGTCACATACTGTGTTAAACTCCCCTGAAGTTCTTATTTTAGAGACTACAGCTCATGATGAATGAAATCTAGCTCAGTGGGAGCCAAATAAATAACCAAATAAAATAACCATATAGATCCACATCCACATATAAATTGTGCTTTTAAAATTTAATAATTTGGGATTTGAGTGTGGAGGGAAGGGGAGACTGGATCCCTAGTCCCAAATTATAGCCTTCCCCCCAACAGAGATTTTGAACACATTTAATTTAATAAAGGAGTTTGAAATTGTTTCTAGAGTTTTTGTTTGGGGCCTGAATTTTAACAAGTACAACTGGGTATTTGTTCTGAGTTGGATGAATGATGCCAAGAGCAACAATTATCTTTAATGCAAACTATTATTCATGCTGTGGAGGAGGAGAAGGCGACCTCATGGGAAATGCCAAGGTTGGAAGGAAATAAAAGTAGAGAGAGAGGAGTAAGCATAAGCAGACTGAGTATTCTAGGAAGACGTCATCAGACAGGGGAGAGAATAGCAGAAGGATTTTCTTTGGCTTTTGGTTTTTCAGCGTGTATGCGTGTGTGTTGTGTCTGTATGTCACGTGGGTTCATTTATGTATGGGACATGTGCATGCATGTGGAGACTCAAAGCTGATGTCAAGGGAATTACCTTCAATTGTTCTTCTACCTTATTCCCTGAAACAGGACCTCTGTTCAAATGCAGAGCTCACCAATAGGGTGGTCAGCACTTGCTCTGGGATCTAGAATTGTAGGTGGGCCATGGGGTCCACCTTGTGTTTATGTGGGTTCTGGGGTTCTGAACTCTGGTCCTTTTGCTTGTGTGACAAATGCTTTAGCCACCAAGTCATCTCCCTAGCCATCTAGAAGGATGTTCTTAATTACATATAATCAGATTTGAAAATATAAGGCAAACATGTAACCTGGAGCTATTTGGACTTCGGAAGGATAATGCCAAAGTTTCCAGCATGGGCAAACAGGTGTCCGTCTCAGCGATGAGCTTGATTTTCTGCATTCTGAGTCTCTTCCAAAGACCTGACACATCATGAGTAGAGTGCTTGCTCAGTTTCTGGGAGGGCCTGGCTCCATCCCCAGCACCACAAAAAGAAAAAGAAAAAAATCTGTATTTGAAAACCAAAGACATAATTATGTCATAGAACAGATTGCTGGGGAAGGTTTGTTTGACAACATGACTGGATGTGAGAGGTATCAGAAAGATGATGCTCTTTCATACCAGTGATAGAGAGGAGACATGATGGCATGTACTTAGTCATTTTTATGCTAAAAAGAGTTAAGTCATGTGCTGGCAACATAAGCTCTAGGGAGGCAGCACTTTCTCTGTGAAGGCAAATACACATATTCAGAAATATATACATATATATACATATATTCAGAAAGTCTGCTGGACTATAGACTCTACAGCAGTCACTCCAATTTGAGAAGAGGATTTTGATGGATAAAGTCCTCAGTGTGGAAAAAGATCAAAATCAAGCAAACTTATCCTTCAACTGAGTTCACCAAAGCAAGGCTCGTGGGGTGGAAGATGAAGTTTGAGGCTTTGTGGGTCCTATGGAGACAACCACACCTGCTCAAAAGTAGCCGTAGAAACAAATGAATGTTCCTACAATGCTTTGTTTATAGACACCATGGTCCATATTCCTATATTGCTGTGTCGCTCAAAAGTGCAAAATTCATCCCTGATCATCATATGATCAGGGTAGTGGTTTAGATTAGGCGCATGGGCTTTAATTTGCCAACTATGCTTGTTTCTTCTTTCCTTCTCTCACAGTTTCCAAACTATTTAGGATTATATATATTTCTCATGAGATACATCACAACTTTGCTTTAAAGTATTATGGTCAGCCTGGGGATGAAGCTCAGGGGTAGAGCATTTGCCCAGAACTCCATTTCCATCATCATGAAAACACACAAATAAAAATAATAAGTTGTAATGGTCTAGAAGTTCTTTTAAGAAGACATGAACTGCTTCTTGAATTTGTATGTCTTTGTTGCACAAGATTGCCATACCAATCTTCTCTGTAGCATTCTAATTTCAGTATATATGCTGCTGAGATACACATAGGGTCTAATTTATACCCCTTTCCCCAATCAAGTATTGTTTCAATTTATAATGTCAAGAACATGAAATACAGATAAGATTAGCCAGAGTTTTTAACTTAGTATATCATGACTGTCTTCTACTTTATTTAATTCATCTTTCCATTTCCTGATTTCAAAACCTAATTCTTAGCCCCTTCCTTTCCCTTCCTCTTTCATTTCAATTCTAATTTGTATGTGACATATAAAATCTTCTTTGGAAATGGTATTTCCTGCGACTCAAACAATACCCCTGTTTGCTTTTGGCTTCTTACTCTTGAAATGAGAGAACACACATTTTAGTCCCAATGGATAAAAGGTGGGGAGGAATAAATGGAATTGAATATCAGCCAAAGTACAGGCTTTGCATAAGATGCCCAACTAATTTCCCCCGGCTTTGTCTGCTCTGTTAATTTTCTGTCAGTTACTCATTTTCTTGCAAATCTTATACGTCCTGTACAGGTCAAAGCAGGAGCAGTGAAAGCCTGAATTTGAACAAGATAAGCAGAAAGAACTCAACCATTCACATTGTCATGATAAAAAGCATTTTAAATTCAATCTGACTACTAAAGAAGCTGTATTTATACATCCTCTGCCCTCATAGGTAGTGCTGTGTACTGGGGGATTCTAAATATCTATATCATAGACAATATAGCCAGATATATTTAAATAAATAATCATAGGTCTAGGATGGCGGCGCCTGCCTGGTCTGTAATTACAGCCCTTGGGAAGTGGATGGAGAGAGAGCTCAGGAGTTCAAGGTGAGCCTTGGCTATTTAATTTGTTTGAGGCTAGTCAGGGATATGTGAGACCTTCTAAACAAATAAAATCCGACCGCCTGACTGGAAACAGCATTGGTAGCCATTTCTATCGGATTCTTTACTTTCTTTCTCTCTAGACTGCTTTGGTGGAAACATCTTCTCTGAAGTGTTCCCACCCCTGAGTGACTTCCCACACCCCCTCTGCATGTCCATGTTAATATGGTGAAGTGTTTTGCTCCAGCCTCTTGACCATGTTTGAGGTCTCAGCACCAGACTGGCTGGCTTGTTTTTGACATTCCTGAATTCCATGTTCCTTAGGTGTGTAAAATGTCTACTGCTCCATTTTTTATCCTCACCCTTCAATAACTCTCTCTTGTCCTTTTCTGTCTCTTGTGTATATGTGTGATTATGTGATTACGTGTGCGTGTTGTTGTGTGTGCAGTATAAATGTGGGTTTCTGCGTCTGTGTTTGTACATGAGGACATCGAGTATTCTGTTTTTATCACCCTCTGAAGACAGCGTCTCACTGAATCCAGAGCTGGCTAGCAAGTCCTGGCAATCCTTCTGTCTCCATTTCCCAAGTACTGAACTACAGGCACTCTTGGGACCATGCCTGTCCTCTTATGAGTGTGCTGGGAATTTGAACTTCGGTCCTTACTTGCATGGCAATTGCTCTTACCCACTGAACTATCTCCCCAGCCTCTCATGTAATTTTTAAAATCTAGGTTCTAGCCCAGCATGATTCCTCATAGCTGTAGTCCTAGCACTCAGAAGACTAAAGTAGGAGAATCACTGTGAATCTGAAGTTTGCTTGGACCATTCTGTGAGTTCTAGGTCTATTTGGGCTATGCTGTGAGACTTTTCCCACTTTCCCTAAAGATATCTAACTTCTAATGTGAGAGAAAGAATATTAATATTTGTTTTCTATGTCTGGTTTGTATCTATTAATATGATAATGTCCAGTTCCATACTTTTCCAGAATATGGCATTTCTTTTTTCTCTATGACTAAATAAAAAGTCCATCATACATAACTTGCACATTTTCTTTATCCTTCATCCATTGGTCAATACCTAGATTGGTTCCATAGCTGGGCTCTTATGAACAGTACTGCAATAGGGTGGATGTACAATGATTCAGTGGCATACTGACTTGGAGTCCTTTGGATACATACTCAGGAGGGGTTTTCCTGGGTCATATGACACACCATTATATTTTCAGTTTTCTTACCTTCATAACTTACGGAATCATATAGTGGTGGCACCAGTTCGCTTTTCTACCAGGTGAGTTTGTTATCATCTGTTTTCTTGTTGATAATCATTCTGAATAGGGTGGAATGAAATCTCAGAGTAGTTTGAATTTACATTTTCCCATGGCTAAGGGTGCTGAGCATTTTTTTTCCATGAATTTCATGTTTTCTTTGGCTGTTTGTATTTCTTCTTTTGATAACTGTTCACTTCATTTACCCAATTATTGGCTGATTTTTTTGGTGTTTAAACTTCAAAATTCTTCATGTATTTTGAATATTAATCAGTTAGCAGATGGATAGGTTGGGAATATTTTTTCCAGTTCCACGTTTACTTTTCACTACACTAATTGTTTCTTTTACAGAAGACTTAAGCTCACACTGCTCTTTTCTCCTGTTCTTGGTATTGCTCCTCAAGCCACTGGAATCTTGTTCAGAAGGACACTGCCTAGGCCGTGTCTTCAGTATTTTTGCAGATTTTTTTTTCAGTAGCTTACAAGTTTCATATCTTACACTGGATCTTTGATCCAGTTTGCATTGGTTTTGCATAGGGTGAGAGATAGAGATCAAGTTTAATTTTTCTACATATGAACATCTGGTTTTTCCCATTTGTTTTCTTCAACATGTTTTTAGAATGGTTGTCAAAAAGAAAATCATGGTAGGGCTGAAGAGGTGGCTCAGGGGTTAAGCCTTTGCCTTGCAGGCGGAAGGTCCTGAGTTCGGATCCTAGACCCCACGAATAGATGCCAGGCGGAAGCAGGGGCGGCCTGCGTTTCTGATCCTGGTAGGGTGGAGCCTGTGAATCCCAGGGCAGAGTAAACAAGGAGGAGGTGGAAGCGGTCCATGGTGGTTCCCAAATTCGTCCATGGTTCTACACACACACACACATATACACACACATGTGCACACATGCATACACGCGCAATTGAATAAATAATAAAAAATAATAAAAAATTTAAAAAAAGTAAGTCATGGTAGGTGCATGGGTCTAGTTCTAGATCTTCTAATATGTTTCACTTCTCTACATGTCTGTTTTGATTCCAGTGCCATGCTGGTTTGATGCTATGGTTCTGTAGTTAATTTGAAATCAGGCATTGTGGCACCCACAAAATTGCTTTTCTTTTCCTTATAATTGCTTTTCCTGTTCAAGATCTTGTGCTTCCATATGGACTTAAAAATATTTTACTCATTTGAGTGAGAGAAAGAGAGAGAGAAAGAGAGAGAGAGAGAGAGAGAGAGGGAACAGATTGCTTCCATACAGGATATTGTAGGTAAAAGGACAACTTTTGGAAGTTAATTCTCTCTTTTTACCATATGGAATCCTGGGATCAAATTCAGGTTGCCAGTTTGCATAGAGACATCTTTTCTTGATGAACCATCCAGCCACCCCCAGGGGAGTAGGATTACTTTTTCTAGTTCTGTGAAAAAAATTATCATTGGAATTTTGAAAGTAATTGAGGTGAATCTGACGATGATTTCTAGTATTACAGTTTTTACTATTTTTATAATATTAATTCTACTGATTCATGAGTGTGGATGTTTCTCCACCTTTCAGCTTAGTGTCTTCTTCAATTTCTTTATTCAGTGTTTTGATGTTTTCATTTTAGATGGCTTTCATTTCCTGGGTTAGGGCTTTCCCTAGTTTTCATTTGCTTATTTTTTCAAGCTATTATGAATGGGGTTATTTTCCTTATTTCTTTCTAGCAAGTCATTATTGATATGTAAAAAATTACCAATTTTTGAACTTTTTTTTGAGGATTTCTTTTTTTTTTTAAACATTTTTTATTATTATTTCCGCTCATACAAACTTAATAGGTAGACCAGTTCCCTCCCCCCCCTCCCCCCCGAACCCCCTCCTCCCCCTCCCTCCCTCCCCATCTTCCAGTGCCTCCCCCCCAATTCCCAGAGAGTCCTTTATTGTGTATGCCTAACTCTCCTCTTGGTCCTCCTTTCCTATGACATAAAAGGACCCAGTGGCATTTCCCTGAACCCTTTCTGGTGTTCCCCTTAGGCATAGGAACACTTCTGTGGCCACCAATCCCTTGCCTCCAAGGATCTTGGTGCCTTTAGCCGATGTTAGACTTTGTGAGGTCAATAGTGTGACGGACATGGCGCAGGGCATGCAAAGTCCTATTATGATTGCTTCAGCCTTATCTAGTGTGGAGACTCTTCAAATCATTGCTCCCCCCATCCTTTTGCTCTTACAATCTTACCGCCCCCTCTTCCGTAGATGTCCCTGAGTTTCAGGATGGGGGGAGATTAGGCTGGCTTAGTTCTATGTGGATTATATAGAGTCTCTGAAGTTCTGGATTGTGGTTTGTTGATTTTCTTTTGCAGTTTTGCTGCTCCTGCAATGCCCTTCACTCCATCCTGATGGGCACTGTATGTCACCCCCTGGTCAGAGAAAAAAAACTGTTAAACTGGAGTCTTGTTATAATAGCACATTCAAGGGTAGATGGAATAAAAGCAGGAAACCTCGGTGAGGGAGGGATCACTCACCCATTTGCAAAATGATCTCTTTTCATCTGCCACACTATATGCCCTCCCCTTCTGGTGAGATCATACCCCCTCAGTTGTACATGATCAGGAACGAACGTCTGTGAACTTAACCAGGTGTCACATTACTTACTTGCATTCCTTGGAGGTCGATTTTCTCTGCTGTAACATGGTCCCCTCTCTCCTTGTGTCTGGTGTGGCCCTCCAACCCCATCCCTCCTGTTCACAATCCTTGCAATTACCGTATTACATAGGTTTACCCTTGAGTGTCTCAATGTGGGCTGGGTGAGTTTGGTACTAGGAGCCACCTATTAGGGAGTACATACGGTGCTTAATTTTCTGGGATTGGGATACTTCACTTAATATAATTGTTTCTAATGACATCCATTTCCCAGCAAATTCCAGTAATTCATCATTTTTGATGGCTGAGTAGTACTCCATTGTATAGATGTACCACAGTTTCCTTATCCACTCGTCAACTGTCGGACATTTAGGCTGATTCCATGACTTTGCTATTGTAAACAGTGCTGCTATGAACATAGTCGTGCTTGTGCTATCGAGGCGAACCTCTGCTGCATGGGGGGTTATTCCCAAAAGTGGAATAGCAGGGTCATATGGCATTTCAATCTTTAATTTCTTTAAGAATCTCCAGACGGCTCGCCAGAATGGCTGTATGAGCCTGCATTCCCACCAACAATGTAGCAGAGTTCCCCTCTCTCCACATCCTCTCCAGCACTTCTTGTTGTTTGTATTGTGGATTTTTGCCATCCTGACCGGGGTGAGATGATATCTCAGGGAGGTTTAGATTTGCATTTCCCTGATGGCTAAGGAAGTGGAGCATTTTTGAAGATATTTGTTAGACATTTTAATTTCATCTCTGGTAAAATTTCTTTTAAGTTCCAGGGCCCATTTTTTAATTGGGCCATTGGTTTCCTTGGTGTTTAATTTTCTAAGTTCTTTGTGTACTCTGGACAGTAGAGCTCTATCAGATATGTGGTTAGTGAAGATTTTCTCCCATTCTGTGGGTTGCCTTTGAGCTCGTGTGACAATCTCTTTATCTGAACAGAAGCTCTTTAATTTCACAAGATCCCAACTGTTGAGAGTTGGTAGCAGTGACTGTGCCATTGGATGTCTGTTTAGGAAATGTTGGCCTAGCCCAATCAGCTCAAGGGAGTTCCCTATCCGTTCAGTTATGATTTTTATAGTCTCTGGCCTGATATCAAGGTCCTTGATCCATTTGGAATTAAGTCTTGTACATGGTGACAAGTATGGGTCCAGCTTTAATCTTCTGCATGTGGAGATCCAGTTTTGCCAGCACCATTTGTTGAAGATGCTGTTCTTTTTCCATTGGATTCTTTGGGCCCCTTTGTCAAAGACTAAATGGCTGTATTTTTGTGGGCTTATATCTGGGTCCTCAACCCTTATCCATTGATCTGTGTGTCTATTTTGGAGCCAGTACCAGGCTGTTTTTATAACTATGGATTTGTAGTATAGACTAAGGTTTGGTATGGTAATACCTCCAGCAGTGTTTTTGTTACTCAGGATTGTCTTTGCTATCTTAGGTCTTTTGTGCCTCCATATGAACTTTGAGATTGTTTGGTCAACTTCTTTAAAGAATTGCTTTGGGATTTTAATTGGTATAGCATTGAATTTGTATATTGCCTTTGGTAGGATGGTCATTTTTATGATGTTGATTCTGCCAATCCAGGAGCATGGGAGGTCTTTCCACCTTCTGATGTCTTCAGCAATTTCTTTCTTTAGGGTTTTAAAGTTTTCATTGTAAAGGTCTTTTACCTCCTTGGTTAGGTTTATACCAAGGTATTTCATTTTTTTAGGGGCTATAGTAAATGGGATTGTTTCTCTCAGGGCTTTTTCACTTCTTTCATTCTGGGCATATAGGAAGGCCTCTGATTTTTGCACATTTATTTTGTATCCTGCCACCCTGCTGAACTTCTCAATTAGTTCCAGGAGCTTCCTGGTGGAGTTTTTGGGATCACTCAGATATAAGATCATGTCATCTGCAAATAGGGATAGCTTGACTTCTTCCTTGCCGATTTGAATCCCTTTTATGTCCCTTTCTTGTCTTATGGCTTCAGCTAAGACTTCAAGTACAATATTGAATAGAAGTGGTGAGAGTGGACAGCCTTGTCTAGTTCCTGATCGAAGTGGGAATGCTTCCAATTGTTCCCCATTGAGCATAATCCTTGCTGTGGGATTGTTGTATACAGCTTTTATTATATTGATAAAGGTTCCTTCCATTCCTACTGTCTCTAGCGTTTTGATCATAAAAGGCTGTTGGATCTTGTCAAAGGCTTTTTCTGCGTCTATGGAGAGTATCATGTGGCCTTGGACTTTGGACTGGTTTACATGATGAATTACATTTATTGATTTTCGTATGTTGAATCAACCTTGTGTGCCGGGGATGAAGCCTACTTGGTCCCTGTGAATGATCTTTTTGATATGTTTTTGAATCTGATTTGCTAAGACTTTGTTGAGAATCTTTGCGTCTGTGTTCATCAGGGAGACCGGCCTATAGTTTTCTTTTTTAAGTGAATCTTTATTAGGTTTTGGGATTAAGACGATATTAGCTTCATAGAAGGAATTTGGTAGTGTTCCTTCCTTTGCTATTTGATGGAACAGTTTAAGGAGTATTGGTGTTATTGACTCCTTAAATGTCTGGTAGAATTCTGTGCTGAATCCATCTGGTCCAGGACATTTTTTGGTGGGAAGATTCGAGATTACTTCTTCAATTTCCTTATATGTTATAGGGCCATTTAAGTAATTCACAACTTCCTGATCCAATTTAGGTAAGATGTATTTACTTAGAAATTCATCCATCTCTTGTGTGTTGTCAAACCTCACAGAGTATAAGTTTTTGAAATATGATTTTATAATTCTCTGGATTTCTTGGGTATCAGTAGTGATTACTCCATGTTCATTTCTAATTTTGTTAATTTGGGTTTTCTCTCTCTTGCTTTTGGTTAATTTAGCTAGGGGTGTATCTATCTTATTGATTTTTTCAAAGAACCAGCTTTTTGACTGGTTGATTTTTCTTAGTCTCGATTTCATATATTTCTCCCCTTATTTTGCTAATTTCCTCTCTTCTATTACTTTTGGGATCAGATTGCTCAAGTTTCTCTAAAGCCTTAAACTGCATCGTTAAGTTATTTATTTCTGATGTTTCCATTTTTTTTGATGTAGGCATTAAGAGCTATGAACTTACCTCTTAGTACAGCTTTCATTGTGTCCCAGAGATTTTGATAAGTTGTATTTTCATTATCGTTCACTTTCAGGAAATCTTGAATTTCCTTTTTAATTTCTTCCTGAATCCAGTTCTCATTCAGCATCATATTGTTAAGTTTCCAGGAGTTAGTGTATTTTCTCTTGTTTGTTGTGTTGTGGATGTCCAGTTTTAGGCCGTGGTGGTCTGATAGGGCACAGGTTAGAATTTCGACTTTTTTGTATATGTGTAGATTCGTTTTGTGGCCCAATATGTGATCTATTTTGGAAAAAGTTTCATGTGCTGCTGAGAAAAATGTGTATTCTTTGGTGCGTGGGTGAAAAGTTCGATAGAGATCTGTAAGGTCCATTTCTTTAAGGATTTGATTAAGTTCCAAAGTGTCTCTGTTAAGCTTTTGACCTGTTGATCTATCCCATGTTGAGAGGGCGGTGTTGAAGTCCCCAAGAATTATCGTTTGGGGGTTGATTTCTTGCTTTAGACGCTGTAGGGTTTTCTTAATGAATGTGGAGGGGCCTGTATTGGGTGCATAAATGTTCAGGATTGTGAAGTCTTCCTGGTGAATTGTACCTGTGACTAAAATGTAGTATCCATCTGTGTCTCTTATGATTTTCTTTGGTTTGAAGTCCACTTTGTCTGAAAGCATAATTGCTACCCCTGCCTGTTTCCTGGTTCCATTAGCTTGTAAGATTTTGGACCAGCCTTTCATTCTTAGCATGTGCCTATCTTTTGTGGTGAGATGAGTTTCCTGAAGGCAGCAGATTGTTGGATTGTGGTTTTTAATTCAAGTTTGTAATCTGTGTCTCTTAATCGGCGAGTTAATACCATTGACATTTAATGTTATAATGGAGAAATTATTTTTAATTCTGGACATTTTTTATGTTTAGTAGATTTTGTAAGCATGTTGTTTGATATTTATGTTTTGGTGGTATTATACTTCTCTTCTGTCCTCCTGAATATGCTTGTTCTTTTCTTCAAGCTTAAGTATCAGTTCTAGGATTTTTTGAAGGCCTGGTTTGGTAGACATGTATCCCTTCAAGTTGTCTTTGTGCTGGAAAACTTTTCTTTCTCCCTCAATCATGACAGATAGTTTTGCCGGGTATATCAGTCTGGGTTGGCATTTTTGCTCATTTAATACTTGAAGTATGTCTCTCCAAGCTCTTCTTGCTTTTACTGTTTCCATTGAGTAGTCATTTGTTATTCTAATAGGTTTAACTTTAAAAGTGAGTTCCTTTTTTTCTCTTGAAGCTCTCAGCACCTTTTCTTTGTCTTGAATGTGGAGTGTTTTGACTATTATTTGCTATGGCGATTTTCTATTTTGGTCATATCTGTTTGGAGTGCGAAATGCCTCTTGTATTTGGATAGGCCTCTCATTCTTTAATTGTGGGAAGTTTTCATTTATGATGAATTGAAATATTTCCTCAGGTGTGGTATTTTGGGATTCTTGTTCTGGTATTCCATGAATGCGCATGTTAGGCTTCTTCAGGGTGTCCCATATCTCTTGAATGTTCCTCTCCAGTATCTTTTTGGCTTTAACAATCTCTTCCATTGAGCTGGTTAATTCTCCCACTTTGTCTTCAAGATCTGAAATTCTATTTTCTGCCTCATTTGTTCTGCTGATAAGACTCTCTGTTGAGTTTTGGGTTGAAGATAACTTGTCTTTTAGTTCAAGTTTAAACTCTGCCTGAGACTGTTTTAATTGCTCCATACCTATTTTTGTTTCTTGAACTATTTTTCTCAACTCCTCCAAGTGCCTGTGTGTTCCTGTTCAAACTGGTTGATACGGTTGTTTAACTCTTCTCGGATTTCCTCTTTCATAGTATTAATCATGGTAAGGATCATACTCTGAAAGTCGTTATGTTGGGTCTGGCTTCCATGGCTATTTTCTGTGGATTTGTTTTGGTCGGAATCCCTCATTATGGGATTGATTCTTTCGTCAGGAGATTGGTCTTCTTGGGTTTTGTTTCTCACGGATCTGAACTTTGACTTGTACATTGTTGTTTTGTTTTTTAGGACCTTTCAGTTTCTGTGTTTTTCACTGAATCGAAGTAGTTGGTATTGTTACGCTTGCCAGTTATTACTAGTGCTTACCTTGGATTGGGTATGTTTGTGTATTGTTATTATTATATCCTAGATGAGGCTACTAGGCTGTTAGTACGTCAGTTAAGTCAGGTTATGTTACCAGGGGGTGAATATTAGTTTGGTAGTGCACTTTTACGATTTAGTTTCTTGGTGAAATGTGGGGGTGAGTGGTGTACTCCCTGGAGTTGTTATGTTGTGGGGTGGCTGTATGAGAAAGTTGATCTACAGCATTGATACTTTAAAGGATCAGTAAGGTGAAAAGAAAAAGTTTACTTATCTTTAGGCTGGATGAGAAGAAACTTGCCCACGTGATATAAAGATTGTAGTGGAGTCCAGATGTATGGCCTGTGCTCCCTTTGTTCCTTAGAATTTTGCTTGAGTTTCCTTTGGGCTCTATTGAATTCTGAGTAGCAGTGTGTCTTCTGTGGACCACGTGCGTAGGTCCCCGGTGGGCCAGAGAGGCAGAGGGTCTGATGTTGATGGCAGAATTCTTCACCTGCAACCTGGGAAGGTGGGAGCGGAGAGGGGCGGGGCCCCGGGAGCAAAGCTGGTGGCTGCAGCGGGGTGTTGCTGGCCGGGCGGCTCCGGGGTGGGGGGCGGGGCTGGGCTGGGCTCTTTAGCTTCCTGGCTCAATGGCAGAATTCTTCATCTGGGATCCAGGGGGGTAGCTAGGCGCACAGGGGGCAGGATGCGAGGGGCTTGGGTCCGGGGCGGGGCCCAGGCTAAGCCGCAGTCGGCCTGGGTGCTCGCCGCCGCCGGGACGCGTGGGGCTCCGGGTTGGTTGGGGGCTGGGCTGTGCTCTCTCTCTCTCCCAATTTTTGAACATTTATCTTTTATCCTGCTACTTTGTTGAAATATTTTTCAGATTTAGTTTTCTGGTCTTTAAGGGTCTTTTAAGTATAGGATCATGTCATCTACAAAAAGGTATAATTTGTCATCGTTCTTTTTGTATCTTTTGTTTCTTTCTCTTATTACCCTGGCATAGAATTTAAGCACTGTATTAAACAAGGGTGGAGATAGTGGACATCTTACATCCTTGTTGCATCTCTGATTTTGGAGGGAATGCTTTTGCTCTTCTTCCATTTCATATAATGTTGCTTTGCCTCATTTTTTAAAAATTCTTTTTATTTGATGTTGTTTACATGAATATAGTGACTTTATAATATTTTCAACCTTTATTCTCAAATCCCATCTCCTTCCTTTTCCACTTACACTCCTTTATATTCCCTTCAGACTCTCTCCTATTTTCAAATCTTTGTGCTTGTGTGACACAGTGTTTCATTTAGCCCATCCTTGATAACATATGCCTGATAACTTATGCTCCAGCAAGCATCCTAGATCAGTGGGCATATCATTGAGGAAAGCATCCTCCTTTTTTCCCAATCAACATTCGTCCTTGTCAGTCTCTTGTTTATTCTTTGACACAGAGCAGTTTCAGCTTCTTCTCAAATTGATGCTATGGTTTTAATTTTTATTGTTATATTTCCAAAGAATATTTAATGATAGAAAATTTCAAAGTCTGGATTTATCGTCTATTTTAAAATTAATTTTAGGATTAAGATGTTTAGACATCATAAAATCACTATACACATGTGAAATACTAAAGGAACAAAAAGTAAGAAATTTAAAAAGATTTTAAATTTATTCATTGATAATTTTGTGCATATATATAACACATTATAGTCTACTCCCCACTCTACCCCCTCTCTCTCTTTTTTTGCTTTGTATCCTTTTTTTTTGTTTCCACTCATACAAACTTAACAAGTACACCGGTCCCCCCCTCCCTCCAACCCCTTATCCCCCTGTACCCCCCTCCCCTCCCCCTTTCCTTCCCATCCCGCAGTGCCTCCCCCTTCCATCCTTGGAGCATCCTTTAATGTGCATGCCAAACTCTCCTCTGGGTCCTTCTCTCTGATGAGGTGCAAGGACCCAGTGGCATTTCCCAAAACTCTTTCCTGTGTTCCTGTTAAGCATAGGAATACTACTGTGGCTGTCAATCCCTTGCCTCCCAGGATCCTAGTGCCTTTAGCAAATGCTAGACTTTGTGAGATCAGCAGTGTGTTGGACATTGCGCAGGGCATGTAAAGTCCAAATATGATTGCTTCGGCCCTAACTTGTGTGGAGTATCTTGCATATCATTACTCCTCCCATCCTTGTGCTCTTACAATCTTACCGCCCCCTCTTCTGCAAATTTCCCTGAGCTTCAGGATGGGGAGAAATTAGGCCGGCCTAGTTCCAGGTGATTGATATAGAGTCTCTGATGTTCTGGATTATGGTTTGTTGATTTTTTTTTTCAGTTTTGCTGCTCCCACAATGCCCTTGGCTCCACCCTGATGGGTATTAGATGTCACCCCCTGGCCAGAGATAAAAACCTGTTAAATTGGAGTCTTATTATAAGAGTATATTCCAAGGTAGATGTAATAAAAGTAGGAAACCGCAGTGAGTCTACCTTCTCTTATCTCATCTACCAAGTCCCTCCTCCAAAGAAGTCTCCTCCCACTATCATATCCTTTCGTTTTGTTTTTCATTTTGTGATCCCTCCAGAGATTAGCCAGGTCAGCCAGCAAGGGCATGGCTGTGGAGCTGGTCAGTGACGCTGGTGACTCACCACTGGCTGTACCCCTGAAGAAGGTGACTCCTCTCCCACAGCTGTCACCATCTGCCAGCTCTCCAGAGAGGGGTCAGGCGCATGGTTCTCACCACATCTGTGCTGGATGGTGAAAGGCCCAGGTTAGTGCAGGACCTGTGAGCTTAACAGCTGCTGTGAGTCAGTGGTACAGCAGCCGTGTGATGCCTAGAAGACAGCATTTCATCATATGGCTCTTACATCCTGTCTGTCCCCACTTCCACAGTATTCCCTGAGCCTTGGCAGGGGTATGTGAATGTCTTGCCGAGGGTTGATCACTCAACATCATATATTCTCAGCTTCTTCGCCAGCCATGAATCTCTCCATGAACTGCCATTTACTGCAAAAAAGAAGCTTCTTTGACTAAGTCAGAGGGTAGCACTAGTCAGTGAATATAAATATTTAGGAGGCGGTAAGCTTAACAATATGCCCATTTAGCAAAACAGAGAGAGCAAGTTCATTCCCAGGGCTTATGGCAGCCCCAGCCATAGGTACGACGAGGCTCACAATATCAGACGTGAAATTCCTTTTGTGGAGCAAACCTCAAGTCCAATCACGGAGTGGTTGATTACCCTTAACCAATATGAGACTATTGCACCTGTGGGCACATCTTACCTAGAAGGTTGGTATTGCAGCATCCAAGGTCTACGGCTGGGTAAAATTGCTGACTTTTCGCCTTCAGCAGCTGCCACTAAGGAAGAAGCGTCCATCTCTGTTCCATTTGATTCTCTATATCCTCAACCCCAAGTGTGTAGAATCTTCAACAATAGGGTCTTACATCTAGTTCTGGTGGACAACCAAGGAAAATGGCAGCAATCTGTATTGTTTGGGGGGTTTCTAGAGACTTCCTGGCTATCAACTCATTGGAAAGGATATCATATATGAGTTTTCATTTACCCATGACTTCTGGGATTGACATTTTCCACCACACAAGGTACTCTATTTTTTAAATTATACTTTTACCTATAAAGTATTAGGTTTCCTTAAGGTATTTTCATATATTCTTAGTGTTGATTAGCCCCCTCCTACCCTGCCTTCTTCCCCGCCTCTTTCTCTGTTTAATCCTTGCCATCCCCAGTACTTCTTCCCTCTACTTTAGTACCAGGCGTTTCACTATCCCCAAGCCCCTGAAGACCTCTTTCACCCAACTGCCATCCCTTCCTAGCTTCTAGATCTCTACAGATATTCCAAGTTAAGCACATATATTTATAAATTCAAAGAGAAACATGTGGTGTTTGACTTTCTGGGCCTGCATTACCTCACTTGGTATAATAGTTTCCAGTTCCACCCATTTTCTTGCAAATTTCATAATTTAATTTTTTCAGGCGAAAAAAATCCCATTGTGTATATGCACCACATTTTCATTGTCCATTCATAAGCTGATGGACATCTGGATTGATTCAATTTCCTAGCTGTTGTAAATAGAGCAGCGAGTATGGAGGTGCAAGTATCTCTGTGGTAGGACAGAGTCCTTTGGGTAGAGCCCAGGAGTGGTCTAGCTGGGTCACATGGCAGTTTTATTGTTCAATATTTGAGAAACTTTCAGAATGGTTTTGATAATGACTGCGCTAGTTTATACTCCCACTGACAGAGAATAAGGTTCTTCTTTCCCCACATCTTTGCCAATATTTGTTGTCATTTGTTTTCTTGGTGGGAGTGATTGTGACTGGGGAGGAGAGGAGATCTCAAAGTATTTCAATACTTTGTGTTTCCCTGGTGGCTAAGGATATTGAGTACTTTTAAAAAGTGTTCATTTGCTGTTTGCCTTTTCTTCTGATAACTAGAGCAATTCTATAGCTCACTTTTGATTGGGTTGTTTGCTTTCTTGATGTTTAGTATTCTGAGTTATCTGTATTTGTTGGACACTAATTTTTTATCAGATGCGGAGGTGGCAAAGGTTTCCTTCCATCCTGCAGACTGCTTTCCTACTTGATTCACAGTTTTCTTGCTGTACAGATGATTGTAAGTTTCATGAGGTTCCATTTGTCACTTGTTGGTCTTGTTTCTCGTGGCCCCCTCCAGTTCCTTCCGCTCACCAACCCTAACAACCTCTGGCAACAACTGACCATTTCTCCACCTCTACAACTTCTGATTTTCTCCTTTCAGGAATGTTATATGAATAAAGGCATGTAGTATGAGAACTTTTGAATTTACCTTTCTCTCACTCAGCATACTATACCTGAAATCTTTCTGAATTTTCCTGTGTACCAATAGTTGGCAATTTGGTACTATGTTCTCAATAGTAGTTTTTGAGTTAGTCTATTTTCTGCTACTGGAAAAGAACACTACAGACTGGGTAATTTATGCATTCATTCATTGTTCCTGTGTGATGACTCACTCTTCTTACTGTGTCTGTCTTTAACTTGTAGTTTTTTTGACTGTGACACATCCAGATATGGATTTCTGTATTCACGATGTTTGGCATTAGCTCATTAGAAGATGCTATTTAAAACTAAAATTTAGTAAACTTTTATTTTTTAAAAATTTTATGCTTTTGTGTGTATGCATGACAACACATGTATGAAGAAGGGCAGGGGACAACTCTTTGGAAATTGACTCTCTACTTTCACCTCGCTGAGTCAGGGACTCTCTTGCTTTGGTTTCTCTTGTACTCAGGCTACCTGCCCATGAGCTGCTGTGTAATTTTTCTGTCTTTGTTCCCCCATCCTGCGGTAGGAGCGCTGGAGTTACAGATGCCACATATGCTTTCTTGGGTGTTCCAGGATTCGAAGTCATGTTCTCAGGCTTGTGCAGCAAGTACTTTTACCTGCTTAAGCCGACTCGCTGACTTTTTCTTTTTTTTAAACTTCTACTTTTTCTCTCACCACTTTTTTCTCTCTTTTTCTTTAGTTCTCTTTACCTCTAAGCTTAATGTTGTCCCATAGTTTACTGAGTTTCTGCTTATTTTTTCTTCATTCTTTTTCTCTAAGTTATGGAGTTTGCATGATTTCTATGAGCCGGTATGAAGTTATGGTTTGAATATGGATTCGTTGCCTGAGGCTCTTTATGTATTTGCATACTTGGTCCCTCCTGGGCACTGTTTGGGGAGATGATGTCACTCTGGGGATATGGCCCCTTTCTGGAAGAAGCATGTGACTAGGGGTAGGTCTTGAGGCTGGAAACCCAGCCCTGCTTCTCTCTTTCTTCAACTGCTCTTTCCGACCCCTGATGATTGCTGTGTCACGCATTAGCCTCCTGCTTCGGCCACCGTGCCATCTGCTATATGTTCTGTGCTGCAATGGGCTTCTCTGGAGCCACGAGTCAAATAATAAACCCTTTGTTTCGTAAGTTGCTTGTGCAGAGTATTTTCTCACCACAAAAGAGGAGTAACTGCAGCACAAGTTCTTTAATATTTTTCTTTGGATGCTCAAGTATGCTGTTTTCTTTTGATGACTCAACTTGAATTTTGGTTATTATGCCTTTGGACTCTGAAATTTCTGTGTGCTTGGATTTAATTTAGTACTAGTTTTGTGACGTGTTATTTGTAGCATATTTTCCTTTGTTTCTTTAAATATGGTTTTCTTTAATTCTTTGAACATACAATTAGTTGCTCTGAAGTTCTAGCCTGCTAAATCTACGTTTGTATCCCCCACACTTTTAAAAAAAATCTTGCCTCTTCTGTCTTTTTGTCTTCCTCTCTTCTCCTCTTTCTCATGCAAGTCTGCATGAACACACACACACACAGGTTCTTCCTGTGTAGCCCAGACAGACCTTGGACCTGGAACTCGAGATTTTCCTGCTTCTGTCTGCTGAGTGAAAGAATCCCGGGCAGGTGTATACCAGGAATACCCCCTCTCCTTTCTCTTTTCAGTATGATTCACACTTACCTTCATCTTTGAATTTCTGTTATTATTTATTTATCTTTTCGTTGTTGAAAATTAGAAATCATAAATTACATATTGTAATACTTCGAGATTGTCATATTTTCTTTTGGACATTTAATTTTTTATCTTACAACAAACATTTCTTGGACTTGATTTTAAAAAATGTGCTCTATAGCATGTGGCTCCTGTTTCTGTTCAGTTTTTCAATTCCTTTTATTCTATGTTTGCATAGCAGGTTGCCTTCTTGGTTGCCGATAAATCACTATCAAATGGCTTAAGGGAACAAAAAGTTTATTTTCTCTCACGATTGTCTGGTTACAATTCTCAGTTTGCTTGACAGGAAAGCTCACACTAACACCAGGGCTGAAGGAAATGGCCACACCATCTCTCTACATAATGGCTGAGAGAGGGATGATCCTTACTTGCCAGACCAGCAAGTGTACGTGTCTGGCCACATGTGCATAAGGATGCCAACTTTCTCAACCAGCTCTCTGTATTTTATTCAAGGGCCTAGTCCTACCCACCGTGGGCTGGGCATTCCCCATCAGCTAGACAATCTCCTTGCAGGTTTGCTCTGGGCTTAACTCATCCACTAATTCTCTACAAATGTGCCCAGAGTTCAAAACTTCAACTGTCAAGTTGACACCTGTGCCTAACTATGACAGGTTGCTTTCTGTCATGTCATTGCTTGATGTATTTGAATCCTTGGTCTCCAACTTCCCTGTTTGGGAAGTTAATAGACTCTTTAAGAGGGGCAAACTCCCTGGAGGAAGTGTGTCACAGGGGGCAGGCCATGAGCTTGATAACCCAGCCCCACGTTATCTCTTTCTCTTTCTACCTTCTTATGGTGGCCATAAAGTAAGCCAGCTGCCTGCTTTGGCAGCCATACCATCCACTATATTTTCCTTGACCTAATGAACTCTATCCCCTCTGGAACTGTAAGCCAAATAATAAACCCTTTCTTCCTTAAGCTGCTTGGGCCAGTGTATTTTAGAATTTGCAACTGTGAAACCAAGGCTTTTTTTTCCAAATGTTCCCACATTTGCATACCTTAGTGTTGGAAATCAAGTTCATCAAGTCCCTAGTCATCCAGTCTCTTCTTATAGGACTCACTGTAGATTTAGGAGCAAGTTCAGTGTCAAAGTTACTCTCTTGCTTTGTCTACTTCCTCTTCCACATTGGCTTTGCTTACTAGTTTCACAGAAGTGTGTAGATGACTTACCTCGCCTTTCTAAGGTCCTTTCATTTCTAAGATCTGTCACCTTTTTAGTTGGTTCACTTCTTGCTCTAACTGCATCTCCCATCTCAAGCTAGCAGCTTTTTCACCCAGCCCATCGTTCACTTGCTACTGAATTTGTCTCTTGCTGAAAGTTTCATGAAGTAGCCTTTCACCCCTTGCCTTGAGTCTTCTCCCTGTGGCAAGAAGCTGCTGGTTTTCCAGTAAATCCTGCCCTGCCTCTTTATTGCCTCTGTATTGACAAGTTGTGGGCTTGTATAGTAGGATATAACAGTTATAGTTCTAAGTCCATGGGATTCTGTTGTTCTTACCTAAGATAAGTAGATTTTCAAAGATCAAATGTTTCTTTATCTGTTATCTATATTTGTTTGTTTTTTAGAATCCTAAAAGCTATTCTTTTAGACAATTTTATCTAGTTTTACATTTGTTTTGAAATGCATGAAGAGCAGGTTCTTTTTTTTCACCTCCTTGTGTCTCTCTTGACACATGCATTTTAAGATGAGGGCAATAGGTGTTTATTTATGCATTGAGTTTCTGGTCATAAAGAAAAGAATCTGCCTCCCCTGAGTACTACTTCTCCCTTTTCAGAAATGTCATATCAGAAGTGATATTTCAGTGAAAGAAATGGTTGTGTAACATGTTTTCTCAGGAGACACCCCACCAACGTCTATTCACCCCGGTAGGAAAACCAGGACAGATCAAAATAACATTACAAGAAAGTCTAACTTCTTGTTAGGCTCCTCACAGAAGTGTAGGCGAGGGTTATTTACAGGAGCAAGGATGACTCAAAGGTGCCCATGTCACCCAAGCTCACGATCACTTGTGATGACTCAACGAAGCGGCGGCCCTGCAGCTCTCTGTACAACTTGTTACTATCTTGGAGATTAGTTGTCTAGAGTCTCTCTAGATAGCTTGGCTAGAAGGGTCCTTCCCACAGCAGTTGTTGACTGTGTTCTTCACTTTGAGGAGGGGGTCTTGTGAACTTAATGAGTTTTCTAAACTTACCTTCTTCAGTTAGACCAAGGGCAAGGTCATGCTATACCTGGAGGAAAATACCTTACTACACAAATGGAGTAGCTTAAAGATTTATTTTTTTGTCTTATCATATATATCACCATGCCTTGTTAATTGTGAGGTTGTTTGTATAGGTGTTACGATTTAGTTACTATGCTCCATAAA
Organism: Typhlomys cinereus; assembly: GCA_023101885.1. Taxonomy (NCBI): domain Eukaryota; kingdom Metazoa; phylum Chordata; class Mammalia; order Rodentia; family Platacanthomyidae; genus Typhlomys; species Typhlomys cinereus. The sequence continues at coordinate 2,897,569 of JALPQD010000118.1, forward strand.
ACTATTGATGAGTTGCGTGTACCTCATATTTGTTATTTCAGAGAGGATTTGAAAATTCAGCTTATTTTAAATGTATATAGATTTTGGAAATTGCAAACTCTTTGTACACATATACTTTAAAAATCACTGGTAATTATGTATGTATTAAAATAAATGAGCAAAAGTATAACAATATTCCAATACTTGGGAAAATGAAAAAATCACATAAGCTCTTTGATTCTGTGTGTGTGTGTGTGTGTGTGCGCGCTGGAAACTAATCTTTGTCAGACAACAGGTTTTAGCTACAAAAATTAAGAACTGTATATATGATTTAATTTAATTTTAAAGTATCCCTGGAGAGATTACCATCATTTTACAGCTGAAGAAACTGTAACAGAGAGAAGTTGGTTAAGGACAGACATGTAAAACTAATGCAATACAAATTCAAAACCCAGATGGTCTGACCCCAAGACCATGTTCATTTAGCATGAGATGTATAGTCTAGAAATTCACAGTACTGTTTCCCTTTTTGAGGAATATGAATTTTAGAGGTGAGATTTTTTTCACTTCCTCATTTTCCCTTCCTGTTGAACTTGTAGCAGTGCTCCCGAGACTGACAAAAGAGTTGACTTACAACAGTTTGGGCCTCTTGTACTTTGCAGGACCATGTCTTCCCTGAGGCAACATGGTAATTGCTTTTACATGCCTTGTAGCTCTTGATTTATATGAGAAGATAAAAATGTATAAACACAGTTGCTTTATAATCATTTAAATACAGCTAATTTTCTTTGGCTTCCTAATTTTGGAAAATCAGGTAAAATAAAGATCTTCTATAGAAAGATCCTTCTATAGAAAAGGAAGCCAATATAGAATGTAGAGGTGGAATTTATATAAAAAGGTAGAAATACCACAGAAAACTCTGTCTGAAGGCTGGGAGTAAAAAAATTCAAGATGCCAAATTAAAAGCTTCATGGAAGTCTCACCAATACAATATATCAAAGGCAGGATGGAATATCAGAACTTGAAGACAAAGCAGAGGAATTAGAGCATTCAAGTAATGACAAATATGAAATAATAAAAACATAAGCCAAACATTTGAAATTTACGGAACACTATGAAATGACCAAATCTGTGAATCATAAGCATAGTAGTTATCACATGGTTTCTGAAAGTTAAAGATGTAGACTTATGTCATAGATAGATATAGGTGTTAACTTGACAGTGGAGGGTTTGAGCTCTGGGCACATTTGTAGAGAATTAGTAGTTGAATTAAAAGCCCAGAGTGAACTTACAGGAAATCGTCTAGTGGATGGAGAAGACCCAGCCTGTGGGCTATTCCTAGGGCAGGGGAATAAAATAATTTGAGAAAGTGGCATCCTTGTGTTTACTTGGCTGGACATACTGATCTGGCAAGTAAGATCACTCCTCTGTCAGCCATTATATATGAAGATGGTGTGGCCAGTTCCCTTGGCCCTGATGTTGGCATGAGTTCTCTTGTCAAGCTGAACTTAGAGCTGTAACCAGACTATTATAAAGATAATAAACCCTTTGTGCTCTAAGGTGTTTGATAGTGATTTTTATTAGCAACATGCAGAGTAACTGCAACAATTTGTATTATTGTGGGAATAACTCAGGAATAATTTCTCAGAGACTGATTAAAACAGAGAGGAGTTGAATTTACCAGCAGTCTAGAGCGAAATCCCTTTCCAGGAACTCCCAGCCCCGGTTTTAGTTTGTACTGCTGTTTCATACCAAAGCAAGGCAGAGGTAGAGCAAAAACTGGACTTTGCAGAAGCAAGCACAGTGGTTTTGTAGGCAGTGTACCAGCGACCTAGCAAGGTTCACCCAGAACCAGGCCAACCTAATCTCTCCCCATCCTATGGCGTGGGAAACCTCATGGGAGAGGGAAAAGTGGGATTTTAAGAGTCTAAAGATGGGAAAGTTCACCATTGGACAGGACGTTCCATTCAAGGCAGGACCACTGCATCTAGAAACTCACTACAGTGAAACTTGACCTTACCAGACCTTCATAATGACTGACAAACCAACATGCCCCTATAAACTACAAGGACCTACAAGAGAGATAAGAACATGCAGTGGAAACCTTAGAGACTAAAGCCGGATGAGTGAAGGGAAATGCTCCTACTAATGGGGTAGAAATGCTCCTATCGGAGAGGCAACTTTGTATGCCACGAGAAGTTTGAAGCCCCACAAGAGCAGACAAACCAGAGGGAACCCTAGGACCCATAGAAACAGACAAGCAGGAGGGTGGGAGAGAGTGGGATGGACTAATGAAGGGAAGGGAGAGAAATGGGGGGATGGGGGAAAGCAGGGATGAGTACTCAACATGCTTGTAAAACTAGAAAAATAAAACAGTGAAAACAGAATCTGCAGTCAGATGGAACACATGGCCTTGACTGTTACCAGACAGAAGTTGAGGCCAGTGTGCAGGCAGCAGTGCTGTTCAGGTGCAGGCCATGGGGTGATGGACTAGTGTCGATGAAATGTCCGCATTTGACTATCTTTGGGATTTTAAAAATTTTCCATCTTAACTTATGTTGCAATAACTCAACAGTTCGTATTTTTCTACCTCAATGTGACATGCAGCTCTCAACTCAAAGTCACTTGAGTCCAGCCAGTCAAATACCACATCCTGTAGTTCAACGTTGCTCTTCTATTGCTCATCACGTAGTCACAATAGATCAAAGATTCTGGGCAATCCTAGTCCTTCTTCACAGCTTGAAGTTTCACAAATAGCATTTTAATTTCCACTTGTAGCCACCCTCAGCACACATCCCATATATACAGCTTTCCTTGGCAGATGTCCGACATTGGCTCTGACATCTCTAACATCTTCAGTTCTTGATGACAAACCAGGCTTTTACTCCACAGCACAAAAATGCCCTTCTTGGACCTCTGCAGACTTCCTACTACACAATGCCTGGCTTTTGCCATTCTCTGAAACCTTGGAGGAGGGATCCATGACCTCCTTCCTTTTGCATCTTTGATGCCTCTGAAACCAGTACTATGAGGATGAATTGCCAAGTTCTGCCATCACCTCCAGGTGGATATTGGCTCCCTGGAATCACAATGGTTTAACTTCTTTGTGCTGACTCTTAGAAGAGTCTTTATCCTGGGCAGAATCTCAACATAGTGATATTCATTTCTTCTACCATCCAAATGCAGAGCAATAAGTTTTCTTTCAATGACACTTATTTCTCCAATAGTCATTGCTGTTCTGCTGCTGTCTACCCTTTCTTCATTAGAAACTTCAAAGCTTCCAGCATGCTCTCCTTTACCAAACAAACCATCTATCATCTTGAAATTCAGCTTTCCCAAAGTCCTTGTTACCTTCACAATAAACCAGACCCCAAACATTCTCTTAGCATTATTAAGCTCTGTTCAAATATTTTTGCATTGTAAAAGTTTTCAAGCATTTCATCTGTGGGCATTTGACCTTCCCAACCCTCTTTGGTGTAGCTTGCAGGCAGTGGCCCAGCATGGTTTGTGGGCCTCCTCATAGCATGGCATCATGTCATGGAGCTGAAGGAGAAGAATTTCTTTCTGAAGTTATAGAAAACATTTTCAGAAAGTTTCTAGTAGATAATGTCCTAAATCTAGAGAAGGAGTTGCTAGCCCAGATGCACAAGGCATTTAGGACACCAAACAGACAAGGTGAGGAAAGGACCACCACATGTCAACATACAGCAAAAACTTTAAATATATAAAGGAAATGCACTGAAAGTTGTGACGAAGAAACAACAAGTCATGTATATAGGCAGGCCGTCAGAATAAAAACATGTCTAAATGGAAATTTAAAAAACAGGAGGGCTTAGAATGGTGTATTTCAATCACTGAAAGACAATAGCTGCCTACCCGGACTACTATACCCATAATATTATGTCATAATTGAGTAAGATAGAAAATGTTTATGCAATAATACTAGGCTAAAGGAAATTATGATCATTAACCAGGTCTAAAGAAGATGCTAGAAGGTATCCTTCAGATTAAAGAGAAAGATAAACACATCTAAGAGGTGACAGGAGAGAAGAAAACCAGGTATGAACATGAGCAAAGGAGAAAATAGGAAAACACCAAACCCCACAAAATCACTAAGATGGGAGAAGTAAGTACCCACTTTTCAATAGTATCTCTGGGTATTAATGGCCTTGATTTTCCCAAACATAAGATACAGATTATCAGATTAGATGAAAAATAAGACATGTTTATTTGTTGTGTCCAGAACACATTTCACCTTCAGAAACAGACGCCACTGATACCTCAGGGTGAAAGAATGGAAAAAAGGTATTTCAAATGCACAAACTAGTGTCATTTGACATAAAAGACACATTATAATCAAAAGAGAAAAAGATGGTCGCTTCTTATTGATCAAGGAAAAATCCAGCAAAAGAACATTGCAGGGCTCAATTGGTAAAATGTTTGCTGCTCAAACCAGGCCTCCAGCACCCAGGTCAAAGGTTGCATGTGTCTGTCTGTATTCCTAGTGCTGAGGAGCAAAGGCAGAAGTGGTCCCCAGGACTTGCTGGCCAGTCTGTCTACCCAATTTTTAATTAGATTGTGTAATAATTGCAACACATGGATTTATAGACTTGGAAAATGAACAAGGGTGATTATGGGCAGATGAGTCACCTTTACAAATGTTGTCTATTTTAGGTCTGCTGAGTAAAAAGGCCCTAGTCTCATAGATTAAGGAGTTCCTGTTGGCATGAAGATATAATTTTTTCCATTCTGCTCTTGAATCCAAAAGTGTCTTGACTGAATGTCAGTTATTATTAATGACTATACATAGAAGTGACAGCACATAAATAATAAATGTTTGCTTCATTGTGCAACTAAGAGCTTGGGATGTTGGGAAGATACTAGAGATATTCACTCTCTTGCTGTCAGTTATTTGAAGATTTTTTTTAACCCAATCAAGGCGGAAGACAGCATTCATCCCCATTGAAATACTGAGTTCACCTCACTGTTTACAGAGGAAAAAAGGGCAGATTTACTCTATTCTATTCTATTGCAGGGTTCATTAACATTCTCAGATGAAGCTCATTTGAAATGATAGTGTGTAAGTATTGGGCAAGATCCAAATAGATACTCCTCTGACTTTAAAAAGACAGGAGATTTCATGCCAGAGTGGATAGACAGATGATGAAAACACCAGAAGCCAAAGGCAGACATTCGGAGTAGTAAAACAGCGGTGAATCCATGTCTGTTTTGTAACGAGCTGCTCCAAACTTAGTAGTTGAAAACAAACAAACAAATATTATATTATCACATGTTTTCTGAGAGACAAGGATATGGACGTGGATGGCATGTCTTTCGCAGCTCAAAGAACTATTGGGACTGTGGTTTCATTTGTGAGCACTTGTTTGGGGTTAAGCCCTTCTCAACTCACTTTGGTATAACTGATAGGCATTGGCCCATCAGTTGTGTGGCCTCCTCACAGGGAGGCATCATCTTATGGGAGCTGTTTTCTAAGAGCAAGTACAAAAAGATGCTCAACACAGAACCACAGCTTTTAAATAGATACAGTGATCTCCCATCACCTCTGCCATTTTCGGATTATTGTCAGCAAGTCGCTTTTCCTGCCCATTCTCAGCAGAGGGGGATGCACAGGAGATGAGTTTTCTTGGACTTCAAGAGGAATGTGCCACCAAGTGAACAACTTAACAGGCTATTTTCCTGATTCTAGTACCTAGAACTTCAAGAGTGAGGTGTTCGAAGGATCAGCCCTTTCTGAAAGGTGTGAAGGAGAACCTGTTCTGTGTCTTACTCATAATTGCTGGTGAGTTGCTAGTCACATTTGGCATTCCTTGCTTTGTAGAAAATCATCCCACTCTTTGAGTTAATTGTAGCACGGTGTTCTCCTTGTGCACATGTATGTACATGTATGTGTGCAAATTACCCCTTATTATAAGGATCACATTCATAATGTAGTAGGATCTACCTCTAAAGACGCCATCTTGTTATATCTACAAGGAATCAGCTTTCGAATACATTTACCTTCACAGGCTCTGTAGGGTTTAAAAACCCGGGACTTCATATTTTAGCTGGAGTTAGTATTCCAATCTATCGATTTGGTGGGTCACAGTTCAGTTCGTTCTTACAAATACTGGAAGCCAGCTTAGAAGCGGCCTATCACTTATCAGTGTAGACAGTGTCTCTGAATCCCCAGGGCTGGCGCCTTTCAAAAATTGCAGAGGTGCGCCTCAAGTGCACTAAACTCACAGAATCACCATTGGAGCTTTCAAAAATTGGAGGTTGACATATTGATATTGTTGTCTTTTGAGAGTCACATGAAATAAGAGCTTGGTGTAGTTCACCGTTTAATATTAGCTCATGCTATATTTTTTTCCCCTCCATGTTATAGGTATGTATGTATGGGTTCACACATGCTTGTACGTGTGTTTACATGTTGGTGAGTGCATGTGAAGGGTTGTATGATGTGAGTGTGTGCATGTGGAGAAGTGAGAGTGATGCTGGGAATCATCCTCAGTTGGTCTTTCACCTACTGTTTTGTAACTAGGTTTCTGAACCCAGAGCTCACCAGCAGGGCTGATGTGGCTATCCAACATGCTCTGGGGGTTCCCAGGCTCCCCCTGTGAATCTGGGATTATAAGGACTTTTATATGAGAGCTGGAGATCCAAATTCTGGTCTTTTTGTTTATGCAACAAACACTTAACCACTGAGCCATCTCCCCAGCCCTACCTTTCTTTTTAAATTTAATAATATTTTTATTTCTTCTTTGGCTGTTTCACACATGTATTCAACGTATCTTGATCATCTTGAGATCTTGATATCTTGCAGTCGTTGTGACCTATTACTTTTCTGAAAGGAATTGGGGGAGTATATCTGTATGTAGAGAGTTGGGGAAAATTGCTCAGACACAAGGCTGAATTCTTGAATGCCTTCCTGCCCACCATCATCCCACTTCTACCTAAGCATCGCCGAACACAAGGCTGGGGCACCTAAATTGTGCAGCAATGTAATGATACACAGAGGAGAAAAGTCTTTTCTAAGACATACGAGGGAACATTTGTGGATCCTGGAGAGTGGGGCTTTCAGCTTGTAGTGATTCATCAGCAAAAGCTGCTGTTTTAAACAAAGAAAAATCTGGAGGAGTATATCTTTGTGTCATAGCCAGACGGAGCAGCTCTCGGCTCCTCAAGTAGTGCATGTGTGTGGACAGCTGCAGTCTTTGCACCTGCTGTTCTCACTGCCAGAGTAGGCTTCCTCCTCACTCCACCTGCCCACCTCCACCAGGGACTGTTTTTTCCTTCAGAGCTTGTCCAAAGGCTCATTTATTTCTCAAAGTTTTCCCCTGTCCCCAGGACTGATTTTGGTGGATCTTCTATGTCCTATAGTTTCTGGCGCCCTCCCATTATCACATCTGCTGCACTGCACCACGAAGCATCTTCCTATTGCTCTCCCTCTCTACAAAATCATTTACAAGAAAGGAAGCATTACTTCCATGCCATCTCTGTGATTCTAGGGTCTGTTCAAGAGCCTGGTGTGACTATTAGTCTCAAATGTCAACCTAGCATCTAGGAAGTGGCACACGTAAGAGGAGTTAATTAGTTAAGTCACCCTTCTGGGAAAGTCTTGATTGCATAATTGATGTGGGAAGACACAGCCATTCCCTGGGAAGGTGGAGAAAGATGTCTAGTGCTATCTGATCACTGGCAAGCAGGCAAGCTAGAAAGCAAGCGTGCAGACTGGTCCTTGGCCTATATTCTTGCTGTGGGTGTGATGTGACCAGTTTCCTTCGTTCCTGATGTTTGGAACACTCTTAACTTGAAATTGTGAGATGGAATAAAACTTTTTATTTCTAAGCTAAACGATCAGGTATTTATTACAGGAAAAAGTTATGAAAGTAAAATATGGCATATGGGCACAGTCATAGTTTGAATGGGATATGTCCCCCATAGGCTCATGTTTTTGAAAACTTGGTCCCCAAGTTTGTGAAGGCTATGGGATATTTGGGAGGTGGAACCTCGTTAGAGGCTGGAGGAAACATATTATTAAGGGTGGGCTTTGAGGTTTGATAACATAGCCTCACTCTGTTCATGCTTTGTACTTCCTGAATATAACTTCAAGTAGCAGCCAGCTTTCTGCTCCTGGCACCATGCCTTCTCTGCCGGCCGCTACGTATTCCTTGCCACGGCGAATTCTATTCCCTCTATTATCATAAGCCAATTAATAAGTCCCTCCCTTAAGTTTCTTGGATCAGAGTATTGATCACAGGAACAGAAGAGTAACTGGAAAAGGCACTTAAACACTTACAGTCCCCTGTTTATAAATCCCACTTTAAAAAGAAGGCGTAGCTTTCACTCTAGCAAGCCTCCACCGGTGACACAATAGATTTTCCACTCCAACATAAAGGCACCTCAATAAGAAACTGCAGCTCGATAAGATCCACACATACCCACTATGTCTGAAATACATATAAATCATGCTTTATTGTTGACTGCTGGTCCTTCCTTACTTGATGCTTCGATGCCAGTGACAAGTTTCCAGAGGCCAATATAGCCTCATATGCTACGAGTCTTTTTGGGAGAAAATAAGACAATTCTTCACGGTTGCTTCATATAACTTTGTCCTGCCTGAGGCGAGACCACTGCTGAGGGCCGGGGAGACTCTAATGCCTGGGAGGAGGTAGGGAGCTCACTAAACCTGTAGTGTTGCAGATGCCCCCTGTGCCATTCTCTACCCATAACATTGCTTCCTGCTTCCTAATATAACTTCTGCAAGGGGTTCATGCTTCTGGGACAAAAGCCAAGAAGGAAGAGTGCTGTTGGGAACATTTCTACTCTTTGTAACACACTTCTTGTGTCTGAGCCAAGACCGTCTCCAGCAAAAACAAAGTGTACCTCTATCTAGCTACTGCTAGATTACTATAAGTTATCCTGCTATGAATTAAATAAATGGGAGCAGCTATTGTAATTATGTGATAATTTAATGAAAAATAAGTTTTTAAAAATTTTTTTTATTATTTCTTATTTATTCAATTGTGTGTGTGTGTGTGTGTGCGCGCGCGCGCGCGTGCGTGCGTGCGCGGTGCGTATGTGTGTGTGTGTCTGTATATAGAATCACAGACGGACGAATTCGGGAACCACCATGGACCACCTCCACCTCCTCCTTGTTTACTCTGTCCCGGGATTCACAGGCTCTGCCCTACCAGGACCAGAAGCGCAGGCCGCCCCCACTTCCGCCTGGCGTCTATACGTAGGATCTAGGATCTGAACTCAGGATTTTCTGCCTACAAGGCAGAGGCTTAACCCCTGAGCCACCTCTCCAGCCTCGAAAAATAAGTTTTTATATTGTACTTTAATTAGTGAACCACACCCAAAGAAAGAGATTCAGAAATGAACATGTTTGTAGCATTGAAAATTAGCATAAAACATCAAATGTAGCCAGAATTATGTGATTTCTATCAGTTTTGCAATTAAGAAAGAAAAGAGTCAGTCCACGTGAACATTTGGATGGTTTTAGGAATTCACCTGAGTAACTGGGACAAGTTGGGCATTTAAGCAGGAGTGAGTTCAGGACTCACAGCTGTATATCTCTGAATGGCTAAAGATAGTAGTGCAAACAAATACACAGATAACAAAAATTTTCAAGAAATTCTAGGTACCGTGTGTGTGTGTGTGTGTGTGTGTGTGTGTGTGTGTGTGTGTGTGTGTGTGCGCGTGCGCACATACATGCACGCGTGTGTGTACAATTAGAGGATTTCAGTGTGTGTGCCTGTGGAGGTCCAAAGGTGACTTCAGGAGCCATCCTGATTGCATTACCTCATTGTTTTGTTGTGGGCTTTCCCAGGTTCTGCCTTCCAGGGCTAGGATTAGTGGTACCACCATATCTGACCAGCATGAGGGGATATGACTCAGGTCTTTTTGCCAACTATGCAAAAGTGTTTACCACTGAGCTATCTCTCCAGCAATTCTAGACAATTTTATTCAGAAGATAACTTTATGATTCAAAGCGGAAATTAAAAACTTGTGAAAGAAAATATAAGTTTGGGGATTGGACAGATGTCTTCAGAGGTTAAGCTTTTGCCTTGAAAGCAAAAGGACCTGAGTTTGGATCTCAGATCCTATGTAAAAACACCAGGTGGAATTGGCAGCAGCCTGGACTTGGAACTGGAAGGCAAAGCCTAGGAAACCCCAGTAAATAGTAAGGAGATAGAGCAATCCAGAATTGATTCAAAATGTCACCCTTAAGCCTCTACAGGCATACACAATGCCTTCTTCTACACCCACACACACCTATACACATCCACATCCATACACACACACAAATAAAATATAAACCTGGCGTGGGGTGCATACCTGTAATCACAGCACTTGGGAGGCTGAGGTAAAAGGATAACTTTTCTGATGACACCTTAGACTACATAAGGAGTTTCGACTAACCTGGGAAATGGGGCAAGAATCATTCTCAAAATAATAAACACATGAATAAGAAAGAGAAAGCTGTAGATGCATTTCTAAAAAGTTAAATACAATTACGATGCATAATATAAAAGTCAAAAATGTAAATGGTGAATGTGGAAAAGCATTAACAAAGGACTAAATTCATATCCATATACAGAGTACTTAAAACTTGTAAATCTAAATAAGGGTGTAAGGAAAAAAGAGACAATAAATGTTCACTAGCCATATAGAAAGCAACATTACATGTGAATTTGCTGATGCTAGATTGACAAAATTAAATAGGGAGTACATATATACACCAACAATAGGGCTTGTTACTTACATTGAAAGAGATGTATAGAAATATATGTAAATGTTGACCTAGAAATATACCTCCGGGGGAAAATTCAAATGCAAAAGAAAATATATTCAAAGACATTTACCATCACATTGTTCATGATGTTAAATAAATGATGACATTCACAGCATGGGCAGCTATACATCTATTAAATGGAATGGACTGGAGATCTGTGGAAACGATCTGTGGAATGAATTTCCAGGAATCACTGTAGGTGAAACAGACAAATATATGGAGAAAATGTGTGTAACACAATAGTGATAAAAATTCCTCTCTGATATCATTGTCTGTGTATTTGTGTGAGGATGTAATTTGAGAGATACATGAAACTGATTTTAGGTGTGTGTGTGTATGTGTGTGTACATGTGTGTATACAAGAGGGCATTTGAGTGTGTGTGCCTGTGGAGGCCCTAGGGTGACTCTGGGAATCATCTCAGATTCTACCTTTTTTATTGGTTTGCTCTGGGGTTTCCTAGACTCTGCCTTCTGGGGCAAAATTGCAAACTGATGCCACATCTGCCCAACATTTTACATGGAATCTGAATTCATGTCCTTTGGCTTGGTAGGCAAAGACTTTAACCCTTGAGCCATCTGTCCAGCCCATGCTGACTTTTATCATGAGCTAACGTTAGATATCTGTGATGTGGTGAGATCGGGACTAAAATGCAAACATATAAGCGTCAATTTAGATCTGTGTATATTGACCTAGATGAATGGCCCACAATATTCTATAAGGTTTCAGTTTATAATTGTGTAGTATGATTTCTAATTTATTGAAAATAATAATTGCCTAGATATGTATCTGTAAGTGTCTATACGGGTTCTTTATGTATACACAAGTTAAGTGTAAGGGTATGGAAATGCACACACTGGAATTAATATTTTATACTTTCATTAGTGGAAAGAGAGCAAGGTCAGGATGGCATTTTGATAGATATATCAAATATGTATTTGATACATATTGCTATTCACTTTTACTTTACTTGTTCATTAAGTTTGTGAAAATTTTAGAGCTTGTATTATGCAAGCAAATTTAAATATTATGTTATTTGTGTAAACTTTCTAGATTTCATATGGAATCAAATGACACACCCACCTTGCTGGTCTGTGGCCAATGAGGAGGTCAGAAAGCTCAGTGAGTTGCCTATGATCATAAAGTTAAACCAGATCTCAAATTCCAGATATTTTTTTCTCTTATACCACAAGTTCTGTAAAGAAAATGTTTTTTTGAACAGCTTTCTAGAAATGTGCTCTGTGTGTGTGTGCGCACACGCGCATGTTTGTATAGATGCCTTGGCATGTCCCTGGAGGTCAGAGGCCAATTTGCGGGAATTGATTCTCCTCTTCTACCATGTGGGTCCCAGACATTAAACTCGGGACTTTAGACTTGGAAGTAAGTTCCTTTATACATTGAGTTAGTAACCCCAAAGGAAGGGCTGTGTCTTTGACCAAAAATTCACCATGCATTCATACATTTGCATGGATGGGCATAGAGCTGCTCATCCCAGACAGTGAGTGCCAAGCATTCCTTCAGATGCCAAAGTATCATTTATTCTTTTTCATCTCGGATGCCTTCTGCTCTTCTTTCTGCTTGGCTAGATCCTGGCCATTTGTGAAAGCATTTGGGCGCCTCTGTTGCACTACCTGGAAGGAAGACTCAGTCCTGGGAGTTGCCTTCCACTTCAGGCAAGATAGCCTAGTGCTTGGGGTAGATCAAAGCCAAAGTTTTCTTGGCTTGAGTGATAGGAAATGAGTAAAACCAAAGTAATAAAAACTGCCATTCCCCTTTGTAAATCGATCAAAAAATCAAATTAATAGTGAAAAGCAGAAAAAGGAAAAATTTTCAGTATGGCCCTATTGGGGAGAAGGGTACCCAGTTTACATGTTCATCTCTGAAGTCTAAACATGAAGGCGAAGTTTAAATAGAAAGCAAGAGCCACGTATAGCTAAACAGCTCTGCTTGAAGTGTGGTTCCACCGCTATCGACTGGCACCCGTCTGCCTTGCAATGTGGCCCTATCGAGTTATCAGAGCTGTGCAAAGTTTCTATGTGGCAATTTCCTCTTCTGGCTGGCACAGCATTTGGAAAAGTTTCAGCACTCTGAAATCTCCTTCTCTGTTTCCCAGCATGAGATTCTCAGAGTTCATTATTTTGATAGTCTGATAGCCAGAGGGGGGCGGGGAACAAGCATTCCCTTACAATATCTGTGCAGCCCAGTTACAACAGCTTCAGGCCACCAAAAGGAAGGAAACAGAAAAAGAAATGAAATATAAAGTATGATCATTGAGCAGAAACAGTTGAGTCAATTCATCGTTTAGTAATGGGTGCTGGGAATAGTAAAATTGCTCATGGTAAAATTGCCCTTGACTGCTGGGCAAAACTTGGGCTTTGATTCTACCTAATAGAATATGGTCAAGATGATGTGATAGACACAGGACTGAAGTATGTTCCAGAAGACTGTTTTAGCAGGGAGTGAAAAGAGATTCTCTTAATGGCTTCTATGGAGGAGACCCCTTCCCCAAGGGACAGGATTGCATGGTGAGGAACCCTGGGTTACTTCTAGCCTCAGCTCCACAACTCCAAAGGGTTAATCTGCACCACTGACACAAGTGATTATGAGCTGTGAAGGAACTGCAATCTTTGACCTGCAAGGCTCAGGGGAGGGGCCAGTAGGCCATTCCTGGGCCCAGCTCCATGAAAGGGGGAGAGAAGAAATGTGTGTTGTTTTACCCCATTGATTTGTAACACAACCATATGAGATGAGTGTAACATATAGTACGAAGAAAGATGTCATGGGAAGAACACAGGCTGAGCACTCAGGAAGTTTGGGACTTTTCCCTGCATTCCAGCCAACATGCTCAAAGCATCAAGAAAATGAGAACCTGCACCTCTGCTCAGCCACTCCCCCTTTAAAAATCAATAAAAAATCGGAGCTGGAGAGATGGCTCAGGGGTTAAGCCTCTGCCTTGCAAGCGGAAGGTCCTGAGTTCGGATCCCAGACCCCACGTATAGATGCCGGGCAGAAGTGGGGGTGGCCTGCGTTTCTGGTCCTGGTAGGGCGAAGCCTGTGAATCCCGGGGCAGAGTAAACAAGGAGGTGGCGGAGGCGCTCCATGGTGGCTCCTGAATTCACACGTGGTTCTACACACATGCATACACACGTGCACAATTGAATAAATAAAAAAAATTAAAAAATCAATAAAATAATCAAATTAATAGTAAGAAGCAGAAAACGGAGATAAATTCAATATGACTACATTGGGGAGATAGATATTCTGTGTGGCTTCAGTGACTGCTCTGCTCTCTGAAAGTACAGAGGCGCGTCCAGGTCTGTAAGGCGCTGTAAAGCCTTGCAGTTTGCACCTCCTGGTTAATATGAACTCCAAAATGCCTCAAGGTATTTAGCTATATCAAATGTACTGTGTAGTATCAGGTCCTTTAAAGTGGCCAGGCATTTCACATTTCTTTAATTTTTTTTTTTTTTTTTTTTTTGCCACAGTTCCCTGTTGTGGTTGCATTTCAATGTCAACTTGACAGTTGCAGACTGGGCGCAGCTGTGGAAGGTTAATGGTTAGAATGGCCCCTGAACAAGTCTTGACTGATGGTTGTGGAGAACCCAGCCCATAGCAGGTGGTACTTTCCAGTGGTGGACCCCATAACAGGCGGTGCAAGGAGGAGGGATTTGCTTTTCCCTTATCCGGTGTCGACTTGCTGTGCAGTCCACTCTGCGTGCACGTTGTTCGCCTTCAGAGCATCCGGCCTTCTTGGTTATTGCTGCTGCTGCTGCCTCCGTCCTTGGCTGACTTGGAGCCTCACCTTTTCCAACATGTTGTTGCTATTCCGGCTGCCTTTAGAGCCTGGTCTCTACGCCTTGCTGCTAATCGCTGTTCACCGCTGATGAGGAAGTCCCGCTGCTCTTCACTGACGTTGGAACCCAGCGTCTTCAACCCTCCGGAGGAGCAAATGCTTGAGACCTTCTGGGGATGTTTTGGCTTTTTGGAACATTCCAGCCAGGAAAGAGGCTGCTGCGGGCAGCTACCTTGAAGGACCTTATTTTTATTGAGTTATTTTTTAATAAACTTATTTGTATATACTACATTCTATAGAGTCTATTTCTTCAGAGAATGCTAATACATCCCCCAATCCAAAGCACATTCAAATTAGCGCCTTAGATGTTAAGGAGAGAAGGACAAGGACCAAGTGCAAGAGCTCACTCAGGAAGGCGTTGGAGAAAATTTTAGTCGTGATCCTAATCAATGGCTTGAAATTTCTTGGAGGAACCGAAAACCAAGGTCAGGAAAAGAAGAAGTGGACACTTTACTTTGTGCAGGGTTTTAGGAAAGCGGTAGACAGGCTGGTGGGTTCGTAGGTGATCTCTGAGGCGCTGCAGTGTGGGGAACAGCAGATGGTGGCGTCTCTGCAGAGGGTCGTGCACATTCCCTAGGTGAGGTTCCATGTTGGACGTCCTGGGCGAACCTTCTCGCGCCATCAGGAGCTGGCTCTGCACCTGCCTCTCCTTGGCGGGTCTGCTCATTGGCGTGTAAACAAGGATACCAAGCACTAGGGAAGCCGCCCATTGCTTCGTTGCATTTTGTTATCAATGTGAGCACCCCAGTTCATATTCAGTGTAAGTAATGAGCCTAGTGAGGCAAGCCCCGTGCTTGCAGGGTAAGTGGTACATTCTCTCCTGATCCCACAAGGGCGCTGTAAACAAAGAAGACGACTTTGGCTATAAATAGGACCTGGGTCAGGAAGTGTCTCATGCAAGTATTAATAATCAATGCATTCCACAGACAGTGGAGGGTGAAGATTGGTAATTATCATCCAGTTAGGAAACCAATGAAAGACGGAGGAGGCATAGAAGTACCTTCCTCTGCTGTAGGAGGCCGTTGGTGTGGCCAGACGAAAGAGTTCTTAGTAATTTAATCCTCCCCCCTTTCTGTCGATTGAGCTCCTTCTTTGACACAGGGGCACGGGCTCTCTCTGAGAGTCGGCCAGCCCCAAGGAGCACAGGCGTGAACTGTCATTTGCAAACGCATCACCCGCTGGAGGCAGAGCAAGAGCTGAACACCACCAATCGTTGCAACCTGTGGCAGGCTCCCCCGCGGCTCTCCGCTGGCCGGGACCGGGAGCCCTCGCTCAACTGCAAAGCTGCTTTCTGCACCTGTGCAACCTCCGGGTTTTGGCAGAATGAAGTGAGGAGACAGCTGGAGTCATTGCAGCTCATCTGTTTGAAGACTGCCCAGATGAAAAACAAACAAACAAATCTGGTGAGTTTTGCGTTTCTTTCAAGTGTACAGAAATGCAGCTGTTAAGTTGTGTAGGAGATCAAAGGAGCTTTCTCAGTTAAGGATAGCGGAGTGTTCTTCCTGGCTTGATCCTCACTAGAGATATGTTTGCAAACTTCGGAAGGAAGTTGTGGAAGGGAATTGGGTTTATGAAGCTGGTGTGAACTTTAGTTCTCTGAAGAGCTCATTAAGGGACCTGATTGCTGATTGATGTGGGGAATTGTGACAGTGCAGTGAACCCTGAGGTTGTGTTTCAGTGACAGGAGGCAAGTGTACACTTGGAGAACATTTATTTCATGGACAGAGTAATAAGGCACTAGGATAATTGCTTACCAATTGTTAGTTTCTTGGAGAAGTAAGATACGTTTCAAAGACATACAGCAACTTAAGTATGTGGAAAGATATTCAGGTTAATATCAGATTCCAAGTTTGGAGTTGTTTGTAGAAAGTATTATGGCATTAGGTATGTATAATTCCTGGCATACTGTAATTAATGCATGTTTATGGTACTTGAAAGCTTAGATTCCAACAATTGAGTCTAAATGTGTATTGATATCTTTCTATTAGTACATTAGCAATTAGTTGCTAATTTCTTCAACTTTTTTACTTGTGAAAGATTATAAAATATAACTGTCATTGTGGGTTGTGATAAAGTGTTTGATTATAACAGTTTTTATTTCAATTTTATTTGAGGTGAGTTTATTGCTCACATGGTATGGAAATGGTTTATAGTTTAAAATACTTTTTCTATATGATGTACTTTATGGCTTCTTGATACAGTTCCTCTACTTAGCACTAGAATTAAAAAAATACTGTATGGTTGGAACTTATTTATGGTATTTGCATATCAGGTAAAATCTATTCAGTTATTCTAAGAATTATTTTTCTGTCTGTTCTCTAAACTTATTTGCTTTTGGTTACTTTTTTTCTGTAGCTAAAAAATCATCCCCAAAAGTTAATGTTCACTTACTGTTGTTTTAATTCACACATTTTATCAAGACCGCTTAATGTCTAGTTTTTGGTCAATGATGAATTTGACTTTGACAGTATTTAAAGAGCTTAAAAGGCGAGAGAAAATGAGTGTGGAAGAGGTTCTTGAATTAAATATGTATAAAGGTTAAACATCAAAGGCTTGTGGCTGTCACGGAATAATTCGAAATTACAGCTCCCCGTGGACAGTGGTCTTTCCCTGTTGTAAGTCTCATCCTCCTCACTCTTTTTATTTCTGCTGACCTGATTTTCATTTTCTTAGCTTCTGAAATGTTGATTCTATGAAAAGGTAGGTTTCAGACAGGATCCCCAAAAGGTAGGTTTTTGTTTCATGTTCAAACCAGATCTTGTACCAGACTCCAGATGAGTTGCTGGTCAGGTACAAGGCCCTGTCTCCAGGTAACTAAGATGCACTGCATTGGTTGCGTCTCAAATGAAGACAACTAAACACACACAGACTTGCACATGCACAATCCCTCTCCCTGCACAACTGCAAGATAAATAAATGCTAATTGTTTATTTTTTCTACACTATGGAAATGGTTCCTTAGCACAATGAACCCCCACAGAGTGTCTTCAACCCCAAGAAGAACAATCATGACAAAGCACTGGTTTTAAAATGTAGCTTGAAAGATTTCTGGAACTGCAACTCTGAAGGCCTTCTGTCCTTTTCCATCAGGAAAGCCATGTTTGCTTGCATCTTCTCCACAAACATGTTCATTTGGTGACATACATGTGCTTTGATGATCCTCAAGAACCTGTTTTCTGCCCTTTGTGTGAAATGAACCCAATTGTAATTTGTAGTATTTTGGTATCAATGTACGTTTTAATTTTTTTCATTTAAATGCTTAGAACAGAATCACTTTCTAAGATAAACTCTAATATTTGTAATTTCTCATGTCTTTAACTGAGATTTGTGCTTTATAAGCTACATGGGAGATGTACTTTGTTAAAGTAGCTCCTTAGCAGTGCAAAGGAAAATATATACCACTTTTGAAAAGTAGTCTTGAAACATGTTCATTGCAGATAAATCAGTAGATACATAAACATAAATGGATATAAAAAAGAACTCAATCTCAATAGGCAGATATAACCATTCATGTCATGCTATATTTATTAGTATAAATTATATGTTTTTTTAAAATTGCGATCACATTGAGTACAAACTACCTTCTTCATTATATGCTATAAAGCATTAACTACTTGCAAGTACTCTTGGCTAATTTTAGTGACTACATAATGCTATATTAAATAGATAAACCATAATTCTTTCAAATACTCCCTTATTGGTATTTAGAAGCTCATTTCCTATTAACTAGATACTGCAAGATATGTTTGGAGCAATGAGTTTTGGGTATTGAAAATGCTGGTTCTGCTCTATCTCCCCAAACTGGGATCTACTTCTTTCCCAGCCTGGAGGTGTTCACTCTGGATACGGAGAAAGGAGACTGTTAGGAGATTCCTATGTCTCGAACTTAATGGTAAGCATTATAAGCGCATTTTATTAGCATTGATGCTGACTGATTTCTACAGAGATTCATCTACAGGGTTCAATAAGCCATTAATACATCCAGAAAACACCTGATAAAGATTCTCCTTTGACTCATTACAACAGCATTTCTCCCTGAAGGGTAGCCGTATATTTGCGGATCTGCAAGCAAATAGGAATGTTTGGCTTGATTAAAAATCTCAAGGTACTTTTGATCTTACTACCTTCAATATAATGGTGGTGATGTCAGCTGAGGATGTGGCTTTAGCTGGGTTATAAAATCAGCTAGGGGTAATGTATTTCTAAAAAAAACTAATTAGTTTTTAAAATAGTTTAAAATAGCACTTGGCTAGCAGTCCTCAGTGTAAGGGTTCCCACATTAGGAAGGAAAGTGATTTAAAACGTCAACTTGTGATATTTTCAAAGACAAGTAATGGTGCTCAGTGTTTGCATTTGGGAGAACTTTACTGGATTAACACACATCAGTGACTTATGGTTAAATATGACAAGAAAAAAATAGGTTAAGAAGTTTAGTTCAAATCCTTTTCAGGTCCAGCTCCTAAGTGACAAGCTGGCTGTCTACCTGGAAAATGGAACTGTCTTTCCTTCCCTTGGCCAGGCCCTACTTTGGAGGCCCAAGAATTGTTTGTCTAGCTTCTCCTACATATCAGCATTCCTCTAAGTTCAGTCAAAGGCAGCCAACCTCATAAACAGATGTGGGGGAGGAGAAAGGATGAAGATGGAGATGGTAGCATTGGCCTTGGGTGAAGCTCAATAGGCAACTTAGGGAGAGACAAATTTTGCAGGTCTGTCCATGGGCTGAAGGATTTGAGGAACTCTGTCTGTCCAGCAAGGATACATGAGTTTGGGGTTTTCTGTTTGTGCTCAGCTCTTGAACGTGTGTGTGTGTGTGTGTGTGTGTGTGTGTGTGTGTGTGTGTGCGCGTGCGTGCGCATGTTCTTGTGTCCACACTTCTCACACAAAGCCCCAGTGTGAAAGGAGGGAGCCTTGTCTTTACAGGTGAGAAGCTTAGTGTAGTAGAAGCATACATGGAAGCCAGCACAAACCGAGGTGGTATACATACTGCTGGACCTTGGGTATACATACCTTGGACCAGAGCTGTGCCATCCAGTCTGTCTCCCAGCAGTAGGCTGGGTGTAATCAACTCACCTTGTTAGCACCTCTCTGCCCAAAGGCTAACATCCCTGGCTGAAGTTTTAAAGACAGGGAGCAGGTACAATTCCATTCCAGGAAAGATTCATTGAAAACATACCGGAAGGAAGCTGAGCTGACCGGCCTCTGGATGGTGACATTTGAGGATTGTGAATGACCTAAATTGTTCGTGTTTTAAATTCATAAAATGGTGAGAGAAAATTCTTGGAATTGGCTGAAGGTTAGCTTTGACGAGGAAAAGAGAAACAGTTGAAATAAGTTTTACATTTGCTTGTGCAGTACTAATGTAACCAGACTTCCTCATCTCTCATTTTTATGAGTGTGTGTGTGCGTGTGCATGTGGACACTGTGTGCACCTGTGGAGGCCCTAGGGTGACATTGGGAATCATCCTGGATTGCTCTACTTCCTTAATGCTTTGCTCTGGGCTTTCCCAGGCTCTGCCTTTTGGAGCTGAATTATAGGCTGCTATCATATCTACCCAGCATTTTTACATGGGTTCTGCGGATTTGAACTCAGGTCCTTTTGTTTGTGAGGCAAAGGTTTTAACTCTTAAGCCATCTCCCCACACCCTTTTTCACTTTTGAACTTTGCAAGGGTGTCTACTAAGAGACATCAGCTCCAGTCTCCTTTTGAATGGAACACTCAGTGACAGCCCGCGCGGCTTGGCACCCAATCCCGCTTAGGTGCCACCTTGAGGCCAGTGGGGTTGCTGGCTCATTCAGATATTCGCCCTTCCTGGAACAGCAACACCAGAAATCACACCTGAAACAACTCTCTTCATCTCAGCACCACCCCCACCCCTGCCTGTTCTGGCCTCAGAGTATGTTGGGCAGCCAGGGTTATGTGATCTGGGGGGGGACCCATGTGATCCGGGGGGCCCAATCCAATGAATGTTTTCAATTGTGCTTTCAAGATGTAACAGCACCCAGGGAGATTTGTTCCAGATGGATGCAGTGTGAAATGAAAAATAAAATAAAACCCTTTCCAAGCACAATATTGTTCTAAATATTTCTTTGAGGCATCAGCAGGTTTTAAATCATTGGAGGATGCACCAAAGGCATTCTCTACATCACTGTGCCTTTCCTGGTTATTTGAAATCAGTTTTAGGTTTAAGGCTTTGCTGTGTAGTTCTATTCTCTGCTTGTCATTGGAGAGCTCACCCATTATATTAAAAGTCAGTATCAGGAAAAGGACAAGCGATGAGAGTGACAGCAGCTTTGAAATGTGTGATAACACATTGCGCATTCTTGATTGCATGAAAACTTTTGTTTCTCTGTGTGCTTTGAAAGGTCAAAGGCAACAATGTAAAAGCTTCATTTGGAAAACCTTAAGTATGAAAATTGAGCATGTAGTTGAGAAAGCAATTACATTGGTGGAAGAAATTTGCTGACTGCACAAATCATTGGGAATTAGCAATATCAGCAATCTTACACATGGGGCAATTTCTGAAAGTAATCAAATTTCCTATTTGACATATATCTTTTTGTATGTATGAATGCGTGTTGCATATATATGTATATACACATGGGCAGTTTCATGTGCATATGTGTGTGGGTCAGAGGACAGTGTAGCTATCATTCTTTTTCCTCAGGTGCCACCCACTTTGTGTTTAGAGACAGGGTTTCTTATGGGCTGCTGCTCACAATGGAGCTGGGCCCCAGTGCTGGGCCTGCTGGTACACGCACTACACTTGACCTGGGTTCTGAGGAATCGGCTCTGACCCTCGTTGCTTGTGTGGTAAGCACTCGATGGACTAAGCTATCTTCCCAGCCCTGCTGCACAGCTCATAAGACACAATGAAATGGTCCGTAGGCTCTCAGTGAATTTCGGATACTTTTGAAAATGAATTCCGAGGACACTGATCAAAGAAAGATGCTCCACTATCTAACTTGTGAGGTTGATTAGTTTACATTGTGACATTCTGGGTCTCCTTCTG
The DNA here is from genome assembly GCA_023101885.1 of Typhlomys cinereus. Lineage (NCBI taxonomy): Eukaryota > Metazoa > Chordata > Mammalia > Rodentia > Platacanthomyidae > Typhlomys > Typhlomys cinereus. Next base: position 2,919,209 of record JALPQD010000118.1, read on the forward strand.
GTTCTGCAACCCAGAGCTAAGTAATTATTTTCACGTGTTCATGTGGTGTTCCATGTTCTGTGACATTTTGGTTTAATTGTGTTGCTGTTGGGACATCTGAAGCTTTTCCTGTAGGACATTTTAATTGTAAACAACCTAGGCTTTTATATTGCTTTTACCTTGTATTAATCTGGATTTTCTCTTTAAGTTTAAATTACATGGTGGGGGGAAGGGAAAAGAATTAATTTCTTACATTCTTTCTCACAATTTTTTAAAAAAACTTTATTTATTTATTTATTTATCTATCTATCTACTTATTTATTTATTTATTTATTTATTTATTTATTTATTTATTTAGTGTGTGTGTGTGTATGAGCGTGTGTATCAGAGAGCACTGTGCATCCATGTGGAAGACCAAAGGTGACTTCGGGAATCATCTTGGATTGCTTCTACCTGATTTTTGCTTTGTTCTGGAATTTCCTGGGCTCCACCCACCAGAGCCAGAAGTGCAGGCTGCTACCGTTTCCACCTGGCATCTTTAAGTGGAACCTTGAATCCAAACTCAGGACTTCTGCTTGTAAGGCAGAGTTTTAACCCCTGAGTCATCTCTCCAACCTACTCTTACAATTTATAACAAAAAGGTAATTCATTCTAGTCGGAAGTATCTGAGGAAGAAAACCATGTTTGGGCCATGAATTTCGTGTTAAGTCAGTTACCTAGAATGTCAAAGGTTAATTGTGTCGAACATGGACTAAAGAGTGGTTTTTGCACTGGATCAGCTCATAGGAATATTTATACACATGATACAAGGTAAACACTTCAGTCATATCCTAGCAGGTGCACAGCAAAGAATCTCAAGAAGTTCGCAGCAACCTGTGGTATTAGGAAAATCCTCTTTACGGTGATCATTGAACCAGAGGGCATGGAATTCTCCTTTCTCTCTAAGACAAAAGAAACAAATCCATTTCAAATGTTTGGGCTGTGGCCATCGCCTTTGAGATTTTGCTCATTCTTGAGATTCTTACATAAAATTAGAAAACCATGAGCACCTTTGGCTAAACATCATAGCTATCTGAGTGTGTGTGTGCGGGGGGGAGTTGGCTTGCTTATTGAGAACTATTTACAGAGAGGTACAGTTTGCTGACAATGGCCTTGGGTAAGTGTGGAAAGCCAGAGATCTGCAGTCCAGGACTCACCCCAGCTGTTGTGATGGAAATATTACTCTGCATACAATCAAGGTTTTGGGGGGTATAGCTGCTTAAGCAGTGCTGGCAGATATGCAGAGATCCACAGAACAGCTGTTAGAAAGCCAGGACTGAAGCTAGCAAGCAGGAACTGTTTCCAGCCATTTCAATTTGGGTATCATTGCTAAAATAACAATATAGTCAGGCTTTAGTACAGGAAAATAGCACACAAGCCAAAGATACCTTTTAAATAAGTCTTCAAAGGACTGGAGAAAGCTGGTCAATTTGGGTTCTTGAAAGAATCTGGATTGTGCAGAAAATCCCACATTACACACAAGTTTCCATTGGGAGTTTTGAGGAAATGGCTGTTTCCTCATTCCTGGCTCTCTGCTAGTCTCTTTGGATACATGGTAGATATATGTTATGTTAAGCTACACCAACAAAATCCTTCTGTGCAGACAGCAAGGGATGATGCCAGCTGTAAACTGGAGTCCTTGCCAGTTCTAATTGACAATTTGGCAACATACAGCAATGCTGTTGTGGAAATGCTAACATTTCATAGGCAGGCTGTTTTCTGGGGCCATTTGATCTGTTGACTTATGAGGACATAATTTCTTAGGGCTTATTAATTACAGGGAGTGTTGGAAGGGTGTAGCATAATGACCACTATATTATCCATGCCTAGTTATACTTTTCATTCCTTGTCAGTCCCAACTTTCCCTTTTGCAGAGTTTATACCGAATAGGAAGGTTAGCGTTGAATACGGCATTGAAGCACACATTCCCTCCTTACTGTAGGACGCCATTCAGGTCAATTACATGGGGCACCTCTCAGTCAGCTCATTGCCCAGACTGACGTCGGTGCTTACCAAGGAGGGGCTGGAACTGATGCCTTGGGACCAGGGATGGCTTTCTCAGCCTGCAAGCTCAGGAAAACACTGACATTGCTTGGGGTGTGTCAAGGAGTCATCATGTCTTGTTTCAAATGCTGTGAAAACAAGTGAAATATACTTGTCTCAACACGTTTCGACCAAAATTTCCATGTGAAAGAAATTAAACTGGATGGCTAAGAGTGATTATCTAGAGATTGAGTTTGACCAATACTATCACAGGCTAATGCAGAGTTGAGATGCGATCAAACTTATCCAACATTGTCTGGTAGTCCCAGTGGTGGTAGAATAGCTATGGCGAAAAAATACTCAAGACAGTTTCCGAGTTTCATCTTCAAGGTCACTGATAATCACTGTCAAAAACTATCAACATTAACAGTGGCAATTTATTTTATAATTTCTTTAATCTATTTTCTTAATTGTAGTAATGGAGATCGAATCCAGAGCCTCACACATGCTAGGCAAATGTTCTCTAACTGACCAGTAATCCAGTTCAGAAGTGTGAATTTAAAAATGGCTGTTTTCATAGATAAGCCAGCACCTCTGGGAGGCTCCACAACATGGGAAGATCTGCACCCAGAGCCGATACTCTACAGCACAGATTGCTTTCTACATATGCAAATGTTCCAGAGTAAAATGTAATTATATAGAAAGTTAATTATTTCTGTCAGTGTTGAAGTCTTTCCACTTAAGCTTTAGTCCTTAACTATTGGTTTAAGTTTAAAGATTCTTTTGGCTACTAATTCTGTTGACAAAACCATACAGTTAAGAGATTTTTGGACTTTTAAAAAAGAGACTTTGAACTTTAAAAATGTTGGAACTGAACTATTAAGGACTGACATTTTAAAACTGGACCATGAAAATTTTTTAATGTTGGACTTTGAGAACTTTTAAAATTTAATCAAATGTATTTTATGTGGCAAGATCAATATAATATCTGTAGGGGCAAGGGTTGAAAGGTTACAGTTTAAAAGTGGTGTATTTTTGTGTTGACAAGGGAGTGAGGTGCAACAGATGTCAACTTGACAATTGACAGGTGTCAACCTGACAATTGCAGGCTGAGCTCTGGGTATATCCATGAAGAATTGCTAGTTAAGTCAAGGCCTATTCAAACCTGCAGGAGATTGTTAATTGATGGGGGAAGACAGTCCATGGTGGTAGGACTATCCCTGGGCATTGTCATTATTCAAGAAAGGCTCTTGCCATCACACCCGGAATGTTCTGAATCTCACTTGGCATCCCCACTGACTTCAGAGTTAGGATGCTCCTGCCTCTACTTCTCGAATGCTGTGATTACAAGTATGTGCCATCATACGTAGTCCAAGGGACCGTTCATGATGTTGTTTGTGATGGATGGTTACACACACACACACACACACACACACACACACACACACACACACACGTACACATCCTAACAGTAAGTACAGCTTGCAGCCACCATCTTGATATGTTGCTGCAGATACTGTAACTTCAGAAGGAGAGGTTTAAGCTATGATGAATCAAATCTGTTGATTTGAGACTTTGAAAATTCATTACCTTATTAGTAAAATCCTGCATATGACTTATGGACTGTGCTTATGCAGCAGTGAGTGAGGGGAACAGTGTCGCTTGTGTTCCTGGAGGTCAGCAAAGCATGTGACTCTGGGTCTCCCACAGCTCACAAGAACCCCACCATCACTATGTTGTATGAAAAATGCTATTTTAGAGCCACTTACTATGGAGCAGAGGCAAGAAAGTACTGTTTCGAGCTTTGCCTGAAAAGGTTCTGGAAGCTGTGTCAGCACTGAGAATTCTTAGCTGTTTGCTGATGCTGCGTATCCGAGACATGCCAGTCATCCTCACGTCGCCGTGGTTGATCTGGGAGTCAGACATCCTTCCTTGATTCTGTTGTTGCTCTTGGATGGAACTTCATGTCAGGCTGTGGTGTGGACGTCTCGAGCTTCTGTGTCCCTGACCATAAATGTTAAAGAAGCAGAAATGAGTTTAACTTGGAATTTTGATCAGATTCTAATAATATTCAACAAAAATGGACATATTTGGAGCCTTTCATAGCTCTAGGAATAGTATTGGGGCTGGCTTTTAAGAATAAAAATAGACAGCTTACAGGATAGTGTAATGATACATGTGTCTCTTGTTTCTGAGAGCTCTGGTAGCAAGAGTGCTGATAGGTCAGTTCTACTTCCTCTGTCTCTTGCAGCTGGTTTTCCTTGTAACTAGAAACACAACCTTACGGTCAAGGAGAGATAAGGAAGAGCTTTGGGTGACCTGCAGGACCCAGGTAAAAGTTAGGCTTGATGGTTGATTGGCACCTGGCTGAAGAGGGAAGCTGCTGGTCACAGCTTACTGCTGCAGAAGGGCACTGAAAGTCCGGCCAAGTGTCAGAAGCGTGTTGGCCTGCACCTAAGGAAAGTTTGGTGGGGAGTCCTCACAGGCGGCCTATGTATCGATAAGAAACATACTTACTTTCTTCAGAATCTAGCGTAGCTTTCAGAAACGATGATCATTCAGTGAATAATTTTATTATAATCAGAGGAATTTTACAGTGCAACAAATAAAAATGTGCATTTATGACCTACCTGATAATTGGCTTATCAATATTTCTACCATGGAACGGGAAGATTTCAAGAGACACTACATGTGTCTGGGAGACTATTGAAGGTTAATGACTCATAGGAGAAGGGAACCTTCACTCAAGGATTTACCCACTGATAAGTCATCCATACCCCAGCAAGTACTCAGACATGGGCTAGTCACACATGCCAAAAGACATGAAAGTAGAAAGGAAACTGGCTGGGAAAGAGAAAGTATGGAGTGGGACAGGAGGGAGAATGAGATTGGGTAGAAAGAGGTGAAAATATAAAAATTCATATTGAAGGCTAAACAAATTTTAAAAAATCCTAGCATTTATGAATATATTTATCTATAACTAACCATCTACAGTTGTAATGGAGGACTTAGCACATAATGTAAATTATGTGATTGAGACAGCCTGGCCACCTAATGTTGTTTTATATTTCTACCTATCATCTATCTATCTATCTATCTATCTATCTATCTATCTATCTATCTATCCATCTATCTATCATATCTTCCATTTATCTATAGATCTATCATCTCTATATCTGTATGTCTGTCTGTTTATCTATCTATCTATCTATCTATCTATCTATCTATCTATCTATCTTTTGGCTAGCTAGTTATCCATCATCTTCTAGCTATACTAGGTAGTGGTTGCTAGAAAATGATCCTAAGACTTCATACATACTAGGCTCATATTATACCATCTGGCTATATCCCCAGTCTAATGTTATTATATAAAAATATACTGGGCTGGAGAAGTGGCTCAGGGGTTAAGCCTCTGCCTTGCAGACGGAAGGTCCTGAGTTCGGATCCCAGATCCCACGTATAGACGCCAGGTGGAAGCGGGGGCGGCCTGCGCTTCTGGTCCTGGTAGGACGGAGCCTGTGAATCCTGGGGCAGAAGGAGATGGAGGCGTCCATGGTGGTTCCCGAATTCATCCGTGGTTCTACACACACACATACACACATGCGCGCGCACATACATACGCACACACGCACAATTGAATAAATAATAATAATAAAAAAATTTTAAAAATATACTGTGAGGCATTTTCATAGTTAGGCACAGGTGTCAACTTAACTGTTGAGGGTTTGAGCTCTGGGCACAGTTGTAGAGAGTTGTTAGTTGAGTTAAGCCCAGAGCAAACCTGAAGGAGATTGTCTAGTTCATGGGGAAGACCTAGCCCTTGGTGGGTGGTATTAGGCCCTGGATAAATCACAGAGAGCTGATTGAGAGAGTTGGCATCCTTCTGTATACTTGGCCAGACATGCTGGTCTGGCAAGTAAGGATTGTCCATCTCTTAGCCATTATGTGGTAATAGTGTGGCCAGTTCCCTCAGCCTTGGTGTTGGTGTGAGCTCTCCTGTGAAGCTGGACTAAGAACTGTAACCAGATTGTCGTAAGAAAATAAACTCCTTGTTCCCTTAAGCTGTTTGATGGTCATTTATCGGCAACCATGCAGGCGAACTGCTATAGAATTTGGTACCCAGGGAGTGGGGTGTTGCTGATAGATATGATTACGTGGATATTGTGGCTTTTGAGCGGTTTCGCTGGGCAAAGTGGGAAATGCTTGAGAATTTTCACTTTGTGGATTTACAAATACCGTTGTTCAGACTTTAGTGGGCCATTTGCTGAGAGATTGTTTGGGCCCAATTTGTGATGAGGGAAAGAAGGACTTGGTTGAAGTTAAATTTGAACAGGATGGACTGGTTTGCTTGACAGAGGAGAGGTGTGTTGGCAGCCTTGAAGGTTTGGATGTGCAAAGGGCAGGCAGCAGAATATCTGCTGCTGTTGGAGAAATGAGTATCAGTGAAGGAAAACCTAGTGACTTACACTGGGACGATGGAAGATGTGAAAACAACGGTATGGCAAGTTCGTGGTTTGAAATCTCAACTTCCTTCAGGGGCTGAAATCCCAAGTTAAAGCTGTTTCTTGCCCTTTGGATGTTTGGCTGCCTAAAAGAGGCTTTTCCAGCGTCAGCGCATTAAAGTTGGTACAGCTGTAGCTCCAGTGGACTAAGCTATGTTTCAGCCTCGCTTCGGAATCTGGCAGCGTCCCCAGGTGGTACTGGTTTTGATGAACGATTTGAGGGGTTCATGGAAAAGCAGCAAAAGCTTGGCACCAAGTGGCAGGCGTAGAGTCCTGCAAAGAAAGGTGAAGCTTATAGCTGTAGAGGTGAACCCAAAGTACTGTTGGAGATGCCAGAACCCTGGGATGTATGCTGAGGATGACTGCGAGTAGAGATTCAGTCTGGTTCAGAGGAACTCTGCTTTTACAATTTTAAGCTGCAAACAGGGACTGGGAATGCCTAGAATCTTTGAGCCGCTTTGACTACATGATGAGCAACAGAAGATGGACATTGTAGTAAAGGATGTGGTATTTGATTTTCTGGACTTTGATCTTTTTAATGTTTTCTTATTGTTTAAAATCTTTCTGTTTTAATGTTTTATCTATTCTAAAGTATTTAACTTATTTCTAATTTAAGAAGGTTAAGAACTTTGAACTTTTGGGCTGGAGAGGTGGCTCAGGGGTTAAGCCTCTGTCTTGCAGGCAGAAGGTCCTGAGTTCGGATCCTAGACCCCACATATAGACGCTGGGCAGAAATGGGTGGCGGCCTGTGCTTCTGGTCCTGGTAGGGCGGAGCCTGTGAATCCCGGGGCAGAGTAAACAAGGAGGTGGAGACATCCATGGTACCTCCTGAATTCATCCGTGGTTCTACACACACACACACACACATACATACACACATACGCACACATGCATACATGCACAATTGAATAAATAATAAAAAATGAAAATATTTAAAAAAAGAACTTTGAGCTTTTAAAATGTTGGAACGGAACTTTTAATGAGAGAACATTTTAAATTTGTCCATAAAATGTATTTATATTTTTAAAGATAATTTTTAAAATCTTTGGAGACAAGGAAAGGTTACAGTTTAAAAGTGCTATTGTTTTTGTGTCAAGTTGACAAGGGGTGGAGTGTCATAGTTAGGCACAAGTGTCAACTTGACTGTTGAGGGTTTGAGCTCTGGGCACAGTTGTAGAGAGTTGATGGTTGAATTAAGCCCAGAGCAAACCTTAAGGAGATTGTCTAGCTGATGGGGAAGACCCAGCTCTTGGTGGGTGGGATTAGGCCCTGGATAAATCACAGAGAGCTGGTTGAGAGAGTTGGCATCCTTCTGTTCACTTGGCCAGACATGCTGGTCTGGCAAGTAAGGATTGTCCATCTCTTAGCCATTATGTGGTAATAGTGTGGTCAGTTCCTCGGCCCTCATGTTGGTGCATGCTCTCCTGTCAAGCTGGACTGAGAACTGTAACCCGATTATCGTAAGGAAATAAACCCCTTGTTCCCTTAAGCTGTTCGATGGTCATTTATCAGCAATGTTGCAGGCTGACTGCAACAGGCATGTTGTAGAAAATTCTCTTTGGAGACGTGGTAAGCAAATGAGAGAGAGACAGAGAGAGACAGAGACAGAGAGAGACAGAGACAGAGATGGACAGAGACGGACAGAGACGGACACCCACACCTGGTGTCTTCCTTGATTACTCTTGTCGTAGGTACAGGTGTCAACTTGATGGTTGAGGGTTTGAGCTCTGGACAGATTTGTAGAGAATTAGTAGTTAAATTAAGTCCTGAGCAAACCTGCAGGAGATTGTGTAGTTGATGGGGAAGGTCCAGCCCATGGCGGGTGGAATTAGTCCCTGGGCAAGTGAATAAGATGGAGGGAACTAGTTGAGAAAGTTGGCATCCTTGTGTACACTTGGCCAGACGTGCTGGCAGCAGTAAGGATCGTCCCTCTCAGCTGTTATGTGGATATGATATGGCCAGTTCCTTCGACCCTTTGGTGCTGGTGCGTGCTCTCCTGCCAAGCTGGATTAAGAACTATCATAAGACTATCTAACCAGACTATCATAAGAGAATAAACCCTTTGTTCCCTTAAGCAGTTTTGTCATGATTTTATCAGCTAACTGCGGCAACCTTCAATCTTAGTTTTTTGAGGCAAGGTCTTTTTCTGAAGCTGGGGCTCATTGATTTGTCTAGGTTGGTTGAATAAAGCGTTCTGGGGACCTGCCTCTGTTTCTCTCTAGTGCTGGGGTTACAGATAACAGGCTGCTGTACCTGACTTTTACATGGGCGTTGGGGATTTAAACTCATGTCCTTAGGCTGTGTCTCAGGCACTTTAGTGACTGAGTCATCTGAGCAGGATCTGAACTTTTAATATGTTGTTAGTGATTTATTCTTTTAATAGAGTAAAAAGGTGGACCAGATGATTTTGGAGAACTCTTGCTTCTCTTCAAGCATAGGCAATGCCTCTTTCATGACTGAAGTCTCTTGCTGAGGTTCTCCCTAGAGAACAGCTGTGTCTAGAGATACAGCCTGGATGATTCCTAAACTTGTTCAGAACATTCTTTATGACAGAGCAGAGTGATGATACAACAAGGCGAAATTAGTACATATGCATTTAGAACTCAACTCATTTTGTTGCACACTAGATTTTCTTACATATTAAATTGCAACATTAAATACAAGTGGAAAAAAATCTGTGGAGGATTGAGTTAGTAAATAGCTTTGCAGTTAGCTTATTTGTTATTCTGGAAAATTGTGGGAAAATTTACTCTGTTTGAAAATGATCCCATCTGCCTTGATGAATACGTGTTTCAGGTTATATCCTGAAAACCTCAGCGCGGGTGCATGATCTCAACCCTGGATATGTCTCAATCGCCTGAGGAAATTTGGAGACTATTAATACCTAGGATCTGCCCCAGATGGCTATGTTGAGAATTTGTTATGGTTTTTATTTTTCTCTCCCAAGCTTTTCTAGTTTTTTTTTTAATTTTTTATTATTATTTATTCAATTGTGCATGTATGCGTGTGTATGTATGTGTGTGTGTATGTGTGTGTGTATGTGTGTGTGTATGTGTGTGTGTATGTGTGTGTGTATGTGTGTGTAGAACCACGGACGAATTCCGGAACCACCATGGACGCCTCCACCTCCTCCTTGTTTACTCTGCCCCGGGATTCACAGGCTCCGCCCTACCAGAGCTGGAAACGCAGGCCGCCCCGCTTCCGCCTGGCGTCTATACGTGGGCCTAGGATCAGAACTCGGGACCTTCTGCCTGCAGGGCAGAGGCTTAACCCCTGAGCCACCTCTCCAGCCCAAGCTTTTCTAGTTTTAAAGAATGGTCCAGGTGATCCCAAATGCAGTCAAGGCTGGGAAAACCATGCGTAAACACTGAGTAGCATTTAGCTGTCATTTGTCTGGGACCTTACATTGGCCATTACTTTTCTTATGTGGTATGTGTACCGGGATGACATCACAGCCCCAGCCATAGAGCTGCTGAAACTACTTCCTTCCGAGACTTGAGCATTCAGCTTCGACGTCCCATAGGCCACTCCCTGTAATCTAAGTTCATTATTTTGTCTCCTGTTGACCTATCATGTGCCTTAATTCTTCTAAAAACTAGTTAAATTCACTTCCTTGTAGATAGGTAGTATGGCTACGGGGCTGTTGGCTGGCCATCCAGAGTTGGCTAAAACTTTAGCTCTGTAATTAATGTTTTGGTATTTGAATTTTTCTTCATGTATATTTGGAGTAAAGTTAGTCACATGTCTAGGTATCAAATGTTTTATGTTATTGCTTATGTGTTTGAACTATGCCTTCAATATAAATTCTTCAAATGATAAATACTAGGAGATATGGTTGAATTGCAAATGAGTTTTCCTCATGACTTTGTGATTTTCCTTGCACTAGTGTGTTTGCGTGCATGTATATTTGTATATGTTTGCACATATATCTATCTATCATCTATCTGTCTATCTGTCTATCTATCTATCTATCCACCTATATATTCTTTTAATCTTTATCATCTATCTATATATCTATCTTTCATCTATCATTTATTTAGGGATTACAGATAATCCACTTGTTGAACATTCCCAATCTTTTATTCATTAAATCCAAGCCTATTCTTATATATATTCTTATATTCAACCTGGTCTCTATAGAGCTTGTTCTCTCTCTCTCTCTCTCTCTCTCTCTCTCTCTCTCTCTCTGTCTCTCTCCCTCTCTCTCTTTCTTTGAACAGTAACAGACTATCCTGAAAATTAACAGATTTGAAAATTCTATAGATTTCTGTAACAGTTACTCTTAACTATTGTTGTGGAAGAGCACCCAAAGGCAAGCAACTTAAGGGAAAAAGGGAGATTTATTCAGCTTACGGTTCCAGAGGGGGGGATACAGTTTCTCATGGCAGAGGTGGCATGGCTGGCTGGCCAAAACTGGAGGAGTCTATGTCACTGCAGACATCTTAGAGGAAGAGCTGCAAGACTGCTTGCTGCAATGGCAGACTTCTCCTGGAGTTAGGGTGGGTCTAATCTACCTCAAGGCCCACTCCTTGTGACTGCCTTCCTCCAGCAAGGCTAAACCTCGAGGTGCCATGAGACTGTGGGGGACACATTTCAAACCATGACAGTTATCTTATGTAAATATTGAAGTACAAGTACATTCCCAGTACATGGAATTAAGGCTTCTCTAGCATGATTAGTAAGTTATGTGGAGTTGAATTAGAGACATTTGAAACAGGATGCTTTGAAATATCTGATCTTGAGTAGAATCACCATTTTCCACCAACATGAAGGTATTTCATGTAAAACATATATTTTCATTAATAACCAGAGGCTGTATAATTGTTTAAATCTATGCATCAAAGCTAGAGAGTATGCCAAGAATGATCTACAGACAATTTTCATTTATTACTTCTGTCTAATGTGAAATCAGTTCCTGTGGTATTTTTCCTTGCAAGCAAATATAGCTTTGACTGTGTCTGGGGACTCATCTTGTGGGCCTGCAAGCTTTCACACTGCAACGGGAAGAACAGATGGTAGAAGGTACATAATATTGCAATGTAGTCTTGTAAATAGGTGTGAAGAATCACCCTCTTAAAATTTCCAGGGCTGCTTCTGGTGGCTGCACCTGTGAGAGGGCTGTGTTTCATAATGTAACGAATGTTCTTTCTTTGGAAGCCATTTTTATTTCTCTAGGATTTCAAGACTTTTTCTAAGCTTTGCTTGTCGGGCTGAGATGGACAGGCAGGTTGTCCATAATGCTAGGAGGAGGGGAGTTGAGGGTGAGGGTAAAGCCCAGTTATTCTTTTTGTGCTTTTGGCTAAAGGCAAGGAGTTAAAATGTGTTAGGAAGGACTGAGGAGCGGGCTCAGGGGTTAAAGTCTTTGTCTCCCAAGCATGAGGACCTGAGTTTGGATAATTGATCCCACATAAAAATGTGGGGGAAAAAGGACAGTGGCTTGCGATTCTGGCCCTGGAAAGTGGAGCCTGAGAAACCCCAGAGATAAGGAGGTGAAGCAATCCAGGAGGATTACTGATGTCATCCTTAGACCTCCACAGGTACACACAGTCCAGTGCCTTCTTGTACATAAATACACACGCACACTCACACACACATACACAAAAATATATTGGAGGAATAAATGCCATAAGCACTGAACGTAATTCCCCTTCTGGGCAGACACAATCCCAGGTTCTAAAACTGTCCTACCTTGACAGTTGACAGTTCTGGAAACCAAAATGATCTTTATCAGGGTAACTTAGGCTAATATTCCTTTCAGTTCATTGTTTGTTCATTGTTGGACATTATTTTTTAATTTGTATGCATTTTAATTTTTTGAATAAAATTTGTTTCTCCACAACTCTATATCTATGCATAGTCCTGTTGTTCCCTCTCCTTACCCTCTCTTGTCTCCTTTAATCCTTTGTGCTCCCACCCCCATTATGCGCTACAATTTTCTTGCCCATATTCGTGGCTTTTGTTTGTTTTCTGTCCCACTGTGTTTAGTCAGGGTCGTGAGTTAGGAACATCTTTTTAGGCCCTTTTGTTGATTCAAGTCCTTAGCTATTAGACTGAAAGAAAAATAAAACCAAAATTTGGAGATGGAGAGATGGAGAGTTCAGAGGTTAAGCCTTTACCTCTCAAGCAGAAGGGTCTGGGCTCAAATCCCTAGATCCCACATAAAAATGCCAAGTGGAAACAGTGGTGGCTTGTACTTCTGGTCCTGAAAGGTAGTTTCTAGAAAACTCCAGACCAAAGCAAAAAGGGGGTAGAGCAATCCAGGATGATTCCCAAAATTATTGTTGGACTTCCACAGGCACACAGTCCTTTGATACACACACACACACGCACACACACACACACACACTTTTTTTTTAAAAAAAAGGTGAGTAGCAACCAAAACTTAAACATCGTTCATAAGAATTAGTGTAACAATGACCTAAGATGTTTATGGGACTCGGTCAGTGACTCGACTTGCTCACCTGAATGTTCCTGTCATCATGATGTTTTGCCCAGGTACACAGAGTCAATAGTCTATGGAGAATCCTTGGAAACTGTGAGCTAAAAGAAAGCTTGCATTCTGTAGGTGGTTTCTATCGGATAGTTGGTCACAAGGGTGAAAAGTCTGAGTAATGCAGTAACTTACTGAACCTGGGGTTTGGGAGACCTATTTAAGACACCACTGGCCAGAACACTTTATCTCAAGTGGTTGCATGTTAGGAATAACAGGGAATCTGTATTAATCTATTTGTAATCTACATGCTACAACAGATTCTAGAGGCTGAAGGCCGTTAGGACCTACTATACTATGGAGCAGCCTATTTCTTGTGTGGAATTTCTCCACATAACGTAGTAGCTTATACTGGCTACTCCTTTCTGTTGCTGTGAGAGAACACCCAAAGTCAAGCAGCTTTTAAAGGAGAAAGGAGATTTATTTAGCTTACAGTACCAGATGGCAGAAGCCACATGGCTGGTGGCAAAAGCTGGAGGATGCCTTCAGTCTTACCCATCCAGGACACTGAGAGCTGCAAGACTGTCAGCTGCAGAAGCAGAGCGCCCCCAGAAGTACGGTGGACAATAGGCGTCAAGGCCTACCTCCTTGACGACCATCCTCCTGCAAGACCTTATCTCCTAAAGCTGCCACGACCTGCCCAAAGACATGCGACTGTGGAGGACACATTTCAAACCATGACATAGTTCCACCAGGCTACCAGAACATTCTCCCACTCAGCATCTGCCTTCCCAAAGATGTCTGCACCTAAAGCCAACATGCTAGGTGGATGCTAAGTGGGTAATTTTCTTTTTATTAATTAATTTTTTTCTAATTTTACAAGCATATTGAGTATATATCCCTGCTTCCCTCCATGTCTCTTCCCTTCTGTCCCCCTCCCTTCCCTTCATCAACCCATTTTGCTCCCTCTCACCCTCCTGCCTGGCCGCTTCTATGGACCTCAGGGTTCCCTCTGGCTTGTCTACTTTTGTGGGGCTTCAGGGCCTCTGTGGCATACCAAGTTGCTCCTCTTCAGGCTACCCCACTGATAGGGGCATTCCCTTCACCCCTCCAGCTCTAGTCTCCAAGTTTTCCACTACATGTTCTTGTCTCTCTTGACTTCCTCGTTAGTCTGTGGGGGCATGTTGGTATGTCAGTTATTATACAGGTCTAGTAAGGACAAGTCTCACTGTAGTGAGTTCCTGGATGTAACAATACTGCTTTAAATAGAATATCTTGTTCAATGGCGGATCTTCCCACCTTTAGGTTCTTGCAGTCTTACTGCTTCCATTTCCAAGAGGTTCCCTAAGCCTTAGGATGGGGAGAGACTAGGTTGGCCTGATTCTGGGTGAGCCTTGCTAGGTTGCTGGTGCTCTACACTAGGGCTGGTTGTTGCTGTTCCCTTCATTACTCTTCTGCCGGCCTAGGCTGCATCTTGTAAAGCTGTTGAGATCCTCTGCCTTTATTGCAGAAGAGGACTTCTAGGCTGAATGTTAAGTGTTCTGCAAATCTGCAGGTATAATAGCAGCTATTTACAGAGCAGTTTGGTGCACTGTCTTCCTACCTATAGGTTCAGAGGCTGTCTTTCCCTATTGACCTATTTCCTTCCCTTTTATTGGTTCTTGTTCTAGTTAACAATAACAGGAATGTGTTCCATTCTGACAAACAGATCTTGAGTCCAATCAGAAAGCTGTTGTTTGTCTCCTTGATACTCATACCTATTGCCATGGTGATTTTTATTGCAACTTACAAATCTCTTGAATTGATGAGGCCTGTGTCTATTTCTCTCCCCCAGTAACTTCTACAGAATTCCTTGGTACCGTGTCAGCCAGACATCAAGGAAGAAGTTCTCAGAGCAGTTCCAGTATTTTGCCTATGTTCTGTGATTCCTGTGTGTTGCATCTTCAGTAACAGAGTCTTATTTATGTTTTTTTGACAGCAACCAAGAGCAATGGCAAAAGCCTATAATGTTTGGGGGCTTTTGAGACCTCTCTGACCAGCATTTTATAAGGAAGTATTACATTGTTGTTACTTCTAGTATATTTTTAATTGTCACTAATTGCACTCAGTGGATCAGGGATATTTTTGTTTTACCCTGTTTTCCTCACTCGTGCTCCTCTGCATAGGGACTATCCATTCTTGTTCCTTTCTTTATGGGGGATTTCTTACAGAGTCCCTAAATCCACACATGCAGGGAAAGTGCTCATGATAGATTTTGCAAGTTACTCTATTATGCAGTGTTCTCTAGTCTGTCCTAGTCGAATAAAGCTGTTAGAAAACAGAGTGTCTTGGGTCACATAGAGATTCCAAATGAGTTTGCCTGAGGTTACCTCATTCCCTGATTCCACAGAGCAGGCCAGTCTAGTCATGGCCTTGCACATACAAGAACAGAAAAGCCAGAATCACCTGGCCTGTCTGAATCGTCTGGACCAACTATAGCTCTTTGACTAATGCTCTTATTTTCACTAATGCTCTTATGTCCATCTATGTTGCAGTCACTTTTCTTTGTTGCTGTGTGACAATATTCAACGCAGCTTAAAGGGAGAAGGAGATTCGTTTGGTTTAAGGTTTCAGAGGGGATATAGTCCACTATGGCAGGAACTGCGTGGCAGAGGCATGGTTGAAGGCAGAAGCAGGAGGCCTGTTCAGGTCGCAGCAGCCTCATGAAGGCAGAAAGAACAAGAGCAAACTGAGAGCAAGCAGTACCGGGTCACCAGATCTGAAGGCCTACCCTTGTGCTGTCCCTTCTTCCAGTAAGGTTCTGCTTCCTGAAGTGTCACAGCCTTCCCAAACAGTTAGAGATTTAAACATGTGAGCCTGGAGCGAGGGGCAACATAAGAGTCTAGGTGCCTTGCTGAGGTCTGGACTATGGTGGTCTTTTCAAGAAAGGTATTAAGAGTCAGCTTGACCAATGTACAGTGCGAGTTCACACAAAGGTAGATGTTATGTGAGTCTAAAAACTTCAAGGACTTCGGCGGCAGCAGGAAGCTTGTGGAAAAAAGATTAAATATAAAATGAACAATGTTTTCTCTTGTAAAAATTAAATTAAAATATAAACTTCTACAATCTAAAAATGAATAAATGATGAAGTGAATGTCTCATGTGCACAATGCAGTTGCTGTGACATGCTATGTCTTTTCCTGTCCCTCTCTGTCTCATAATTGGAGTTTAGAGATGGTTGTCCCAAGGATTTGTATTAACACACTTATTTCAAATGATAAATGAAGTTTAGGGATGGAGCCTGTATCTGAGGCCTATGGAATTGACAAGCAGCAGTGTTACACACTGGGGTACATTACGGATGTAATTTTAAGTCTTTAAGTCACAGATCTGAAATCTTCAACTCCACCACTTTGAGGAAATGCTGTTAAGTCTGCAATAAATTTAAATAGAAAACATAGCAACTACTAAACATATTGTGATCTTAAACATTAGCCATATTCAAATGATACTTGGCTTTTCATGGTTCCTTTAGCCAAAGTCTTTGAATACCATTGGAAATATTTTTGTTGAAGCAGTTAAAGTGTCCTTCCGACTTTAAGACTCATCATAACTATGAGAACCACAGCAATGCCAACACATTTCCAAATGCCGCTGTTCCCCTAGATACATGTGGTCTCACTGGGGACCCTCAAGTAGAAGGAACCCATGTTTGAGAAATACCCAAGAGAGGATCCACCACTGCCAGTTCTGTGGTTCCAACTTGCTGTCTTAGGCACTCCATTTGTGGTCTTTTTAAGGCGTGGCTATGCTCACTGCTGGAAAACTTGGTAAAACACACTGATTTTAAAGCATGAACACCTTGGGGCAGAGTACTTGGCAACAATGAGATAAATTTCTGTCCACAGAATACAGAACGTATATCTTGGTCATGGTCTTTATTCCAAGTAGACCTTTACTAGACTGGTGCTTCTCCTTAACACCTATCAGACCACTGTTTTGTATTATTTTTGTTCTCCAGTGAACCAACACAAGAATAGAGATGGAAGTAAAATAGAAAGTTACTTAAAAGACCCTTGAAAATACTGGGCATGACTCTTACTAATCAATGTATAGGGGGTAGGAAGCTATCAGAGGAGGTTCTTGAAGGGGGATGAGATCATGTTTATGCAAGAAAGAATGAGAGGACAGGTATAATCCCTTTGCCTCTCATTGTAAAGCTAAAATGAAAATGGTAAGGTTTCCAGTTCTGATGCATGAAGATAATGCTTCCTGTGGTATTTGGCCCACCTCTACCATGAGCATCTTAAGCAGCGACTTACATAAATGCAGAATAGGCATGTCTGTGAGTAAATAGTAGTTATTCCCTTAATTTTTAGTCTATATCCTAGATGGTTTTGTTCAGCTCAGTAATATTAACATACCTCCGGCGTTTGAGAAGATGATTTATAAAAAAATGACTGTTTAGAATCTTAGCTAAAAATAAAAAAAGCACAGAGCATGCACACTCTGCTTATAACTCCACCCCTTCCTCTGCTATAGCTACTGAAGACAGTGCCTGCCGTGGAATCCTCTATCAGATTGCAGGCTTGCTGGAAAGCATCTTCCAGGAGTTCATGGTTCTGTTTATAGAAACTGCTCATTCCAGCAAGTTAGCCTGCATAATAGTTGACTCATGCCTCATTAAAGTCTGTCCATAGAGTTAAGAAGAGAATAATCAAAGGAGAAATGTGTGGAATTGTTTTCTAACATTTGACATATCTGATTCTGGCAACACGCATCATCACGTAACCCCGGAGCTAACTGTTATAATTCTGGAGGACTTCCCCTTTCATAGATCCAAAGCATAGCTTCAGGCTTCAAGAATTTTCTTTCTTTTTTCCCACAAACCAGCAATTTTCCACAAGAACCTGTAACACCTTTTAAAATAATATGTCATTAGAAGGCAATTGATACAATAAGTTCATGTTACGAAACACAAATTACCACAATTCTGCTTGCAGTCAAGGTGTGAATGGTGTCAACCCCACATTCAGCCGGAGCAGAGGTGCTGCTGAGCTCATGAAAGCACAGTTGGCACGTGCTAACATTCTTGCAGGAGTTTGCTTTTGTGGATTTTTTTCATCTGTCTATATTTGCAAGCATTTTAACACTTAATGTTTAGCTGGGACAGCTATATTACCTCCTCAAAGGTTCAGAGAACATGACAGAAGGGGAGGAAAGAATACAAGAGTCAGAGGATGGGCACACGTGTAACAAAAAGACTCTCCTGTATATGATATGGCCATTGCATTCATTAGCTCACTGCAGCTGTGGTTACCTGTACAAGACCTGCACACAAACAGGTCTGTCAACATGCCATCATGGATGGGGACGTGGCCCGTGAGGCACCATCCTTCTCTGAGGGGCTGTTGGCAGGTAGTGTTTGTTCAAACAAGAGGAATCATCATCTTCAGTGATCTAGTCACAAATAAGTTGCTCTCATTTCCCATGCACAGGCAGAAGCTTGAATTAAACTCGATCACACATAAAAATGGTCATGAAACCTGTGCAATGACTGACATATCAATGACCCCCCAAAGTCTAGCATGGATCACAGGCACTAGGATCCTTAGAGGCAAGGGATTAACAGTCACAGTAGTGCTCCCATACTAAAGGGGAGCCCAAGAAAGGGCTCTGGGTAATGCCATTGGGTCCTCACACCTCATTAGAGTGGAGGATGCAGAGGGAAGTTTGACATTCACACTAAAGGATGCTCCAGGGAAGGGAAGGGGGGAAGAGGGAGGACACTGGGAGAAAGGGAGGGAGGGGGTGAAAGGAAGGGGAAAAGAGGGAGAGGGAGCAAGGGGGACCAGAGAGGAGTGGAAGGAGGGAGGGGACTGGGGTACCTATTAAGTTTGTATGATTGGGAAAAAATAAACATAAAAAAGAATGAAAAAGAAAAAGAAATGCAGTCAAAGAGTCTAAAAAAATGGTCATGAGAGGGGAGAGGGAAGGCTTGAGAGGAGAATAGAGTGAATATTGCCATGCATTGAACATGCATTTCATAGCAAGAAGTACACAAAACTTAAACAAAAAAGTGAAAATCTCAATGGCTAAGATGAGATTGTCTCTTAGCATATATTTCTAATGGCATCATCTAATGAACTGGAGTACTTCTCTGAGACACAGCAGAGAGGAATCCTAGAAGCCTGCTTCAACCATGGGTGTTACTCCAGCTGTTCTGGTTTCTGCTACCACTGACCACATTCGTAAGCTCGCTCCCTGACCAGGTGATTGTTACAGCTCATCAGGGGATCACCCCTCCCTGTGTCAGTTTCCCTTGATCATTGGACCTCCAACGAATCACTTCTCATTCTACAATGGATGGTGAATGAACTCCTCGGTCTACTGATCAAAAATGGTCACCATACACATTCAGTATTTTCACACACTAGGAGCCATATATGCGCCCTCTCTTTTAATGCTCATAGTCTTGCCCCCCTGTTGCAGATAAGGGTAGAGAAGCTCGATAGTATGAACAATACTCTTAAAACTATACACTTCATTAGCAGCAGAAGTGGTCTTTGAAGCTGATCTACCTGATTCCAAAGTTGGCTAGTTTAATTTGCAATGTTTTTTCCTCTGAAGAGATTCCAAAATGCAATCCCAATTTACCTCTTCATTAATGTCAGTCCCTTTCCCTGTGCAAGCAGTCTTGTTAATTCTAACATCATTAGCAAACACATCCTACATACCTGACTACATTGATGGATGAGGGACAATAGATCCCTGCTTAGCTGGCACATCAGGTCCTGTACTGATCTGAGGCCTATATGTGAAGCACCTGTGTAAGTCTCTTTCAGTGTCCTGTCGCATTTCTTCCCTGTGTTTATACTCATTCCTGATGATCACATGTGAGCTCTGTTACCAGTTTGCTATGTGAACTAACCTCTTCACAGTCCAATTTCCTCATATGTATAATGGGATTGCAGTAGCATCAGAGTGGCACTGTGAAGATTTATTTCTTCATATAAACCCCTAAGAACCTGGCACATGGTAAGTATTTTATTAGCTGATAATATCAGCACATTGTTCTGTGGCTTTGCTTTTATTTATTTATCTATTTATTTTTATGTGTGTTTGTGTGTGTGTGTGTGTGTGTGTGTGTGTGTGTGTACAAGAGCGCACTTGAGTGAGTGTATGTGCAAGTAGAATCATAAGAGTGGCATTAGCAACCATCCTGGATTGCGCTACCTCTTTTTTGCTTGCTCTGGGCTTTCCCAGGCTCCACCTTCCAGAGCCAGAAGTGCAGCCCATCACTGTGATATCCTCCCAGCATAGAGTCTGGCATCTGAAGGGGCATTTTGTGAGGCAAAGACTTTAGCCCCTAAGCCCTTATGGCTCTTCTTTTTGCCAGCATGCCATGTATCTAGTGCTATATATTTCTACATTACTATATTTAAAAGGATCCTAGGTTTCTGTAAGTTCTGTGAGTCTCTCATACTTTATTTTATTCTCTTGGACAGGGTCTCTCACTAAACCTGGAGCTAGAGTTCCAGTGATTTTCTTGCCAGCCCACTATATCACTGAGCTTAAGGCGTGTGCACAGTCATATCCGCGATACCCAACTTTCTCTGTGGGCACTAAATCCAAATGCAGGTCATCTCTCCTGCCCTCTCATCTTTTTCTTTACACAGAAATTTACTTTTAGAAGCAACTGGCTTTGACACTGTTCTTTCTAAGGTAAAATGACTCTTTCATGAGGAAAAATAACTGTGTGATATTACTGTATGTAATGGGTTGCTATTGTGATTTAGCTAGCCCCTTTATAGATAATACTTTGTTTTACTCAGCAATATAAATGAATGCAACTTTTTCTAGTGATTGTATTACTTTTAATTGATGTGCAAAAAGCTAATCTTAAAGATAAAAATGAGACCATGGAGCAAATTAGGATTTGTGTGTGTGTGTGGGGGGTAATTGTGTGCGTATGTGTGATTATGCATGTGTGTGTATGTACACATAATTGTGCACATGTGTGTGTTGGATATATTGCTGTTTATCTCAAGTTACTGGGTGGTTGGAACACCCTTGATGATATTGCTGAATACTGAGGACTCTCCCACTTCAGGCTTGGCATGGAACTGGTGTGACTCTCAGAAAAGCGAAGGTCATGCATAGAGTGTAACCAGCTGGGCATAATCAATTCTGCCAGTATCCAAACTCATCAGTTTGCCTCCCCACTTCCTAGGTTCCTACATTGATGGTTGATGACCTGGTTCAATTGGGAATGAACCTTGTCTTGTTCTCCAGGGTGACCCCCCAACTGATTGACACATCATGGTCATTCCTTTCCCTCCCCGTTGCGGCCACTGAACTTAACCATGGCATTGACAGACTGAACCTCTGAGCATTGCCTCAGTTCTGTGGGGACTGGGTTGCTTCTGCTCATTCTTCTCCCCACAGGACCAGCACTTAGCCCCCAGAACTAGCTCCTAGGCTCAATGCCTTATCCTTATTTTCTATAGTGCTGCCTGTCTGGAATGGGTAACTTCTTCTATCTTACCCTGTGGATTGAGCCTTTTATGTACCTATTCAACCTTTTCATCCACTAAATAATATGACTTTTGTTTTCTAGTGAAGGTAGTATTGGTCCCTTAGGTATGTGATTCTGAATTAGAGCTGGAGGAAAAGAAACATAAATAGTTCTCGCCTTGAAGATTTTGAATTTAGTAGGACAAAGACTGTGAAATAACCCCCAAATCATCTGCAAACAATGAGGGGGCCACATGGAAAAGGTCCAGAGGAAAGGAGGGTCAGAAACACTTTTCTGTGGTGAATTGGGCCCTTTGGTGCTCAAATGCATAGATGTTAGCTGTGAAGAGGAGAAGGAGCTGTCCAAGCAATTTGAATAGAAACTTCGAAGACTCAGTATGACAGAAAGAAATCAGCCCCAGAAAGCAGGTTGGGGGTCTTTAGAAGAAAGAAAATGGAGACCAACAAGATCCCATGGGCCTTCTTAGTTATGTAATGGTATCTGACCTATTCTCTGAAAGGAGCTATTTCCTGCCTTTCCTTACTTTAATAGACACCTTTTATATTTCTCTCATTCAAGGATTTTGATGAATTAAAATTGAATTCTCCCTATCCTCTCTTTTGTGTGAGAATACATAGGTTTGAGCTCATCAGAGCATTCAGAGTTGATTTCAGCAGAGCTTTCCTTAGAAACCATGTCCCACAGCCACACAGCAACTACCTGTGATCCCAACAGTTAAAGCAGAAGGATCCATCATTCAAAGCAAGCCTGAGACACACAATGAGATCTTGTCTCAAGACAAAGTTACCCATGACCCACTTCCCCGTGAAACAAGCAAACAACAAATACCAACAATGAAACAAAGCCAAGCAGGTTCTAGGCCGTATTTTACAGTGATTTTCCAAGAATTCTCTCTCTCTGAATGAATTCTTCCTGAACTGACTATTTCTCCTACCTTTGTTTGTTACATTAGCGTGATGACTGCAAAGAGACTGCAGTGGCTTCATTCAACTCAACCTTCGTTTTCTTCAAGAGGTGTCTTGCGAACATTTTATCAGCGGCAATAGGATCAAGAAGAAGAAGAAAAGAATGTGTTTATGGAGTGTTGAGGGGAGGAAAGGAATCTTTAGGACTCGTATTCAGAGTTAGAAGTAGTCCTCAGACAAAAAGAAGCTCCCAAAGGTCAGATATTTAAAGTTTATACCAGGCAACAACCCACATTTTCACAGTTCTTTTAGTTAATTGGTTTGTAGCAGGTGCAGGCGCGCTGTGACATGCATGTGGAGGTCAGAGGCCAACTTTTGGAAGTCAGTTCTCTCCTTCCATCATGGGCTCCAGGGATCAAAGTCAGGCTTCCAGGCTTGTGCACAAGAGCCTTCACCTGCTGAGCCATTGGCTGGCCCTCATTTTTCTTCTTAAATGCCGCTTGAGCGTGGAGTGGCAGGAGAGTGGCACCCTGTCTTCTGAAGGTGACGGCTGTTCCTTCGGTCCCATTCCATTTGCAACTAAGCGCATAGCAGTGGCTTAATTCAACTGAACCTTTGTTTTCTTCAAGAGGTGTCTTGCAAAAAACAAAAGGATAATATCTGTAAAAAAATCTTTCATAATAAAGAGAAGCAGTGTCCTATGCATGCATGTTTTGGGTGCCAGATCTTGTCCCTGCCTTAGCAGCTCCTGAGATACACAGGAGCTTTCTTCAGCCTGGGCCACGGCCCAGTTCTGCTGCCTGGGCCATGGCCGGTTTGCTTTCAGGACACCATTGGCAGAGGTGAAGTTATTCAGACTACGTAGAATACAGCTGGGGAAGCGGGTCTGCTGCCCTTCCTTGCTGAGCACACTGCTGGAGTCACTTCTGACGTGGGGGCGCTGAGGGGCCCTGGAAAGGTGCGCTCACTGCAGGTATTCTGTTCCATCAAATGGTTTCAAAAGAAAGCTGTTTTTAAGCTGTGAGATACAAATCTACCAAGCTAAGGAGTCTGCAGAGCAGAGCTAGCCAGGAGTGACACTGCTGGAAGTCAGCAAATGCAAGACATGGATGCCGCTGTCTCCCACTCCCGGGTGAAGCAGATATCGGGAATCACCACAGTATCTCAGGAGAGCCTGAGAGGCCTTGGCTGGGAAGACATCACCAGTCAATCAGGAGCCATACTTGTTATGAAATCAGCCTGCTGTCAGTGCATAAACTAAGTACTTGAAAGGTAATATAGTACCCCATGCCTTTGTAGAGAGGGGTATTTGGGGGGGCTGTGGAATGTTACCAAAAAATCAGATGCAATAAGATAGGGTACTGGGATGCTGACAGACTTCACAATCTGTCTGTGGCCTGCCTAAGCCCTGGGGTCTTTACTCCTCTGTGCTCTAAGTCCAGTAGGAAAGAGGGACAGAATGATTATATTGATAAAAAAGTTAACTGAAGGGGATGTTTCCCCATTCTCTCATACTTTCTAGGATGTGGGGAAGTTCT
This sequence comes from Typhlomys cinereus, assembly GCA_023101885.1. Lineage (NCBI taxonomy): Eukaryota > Metazoa > Chordata > Mammalia > Rodentia > Platacanthomyidae > Typhlomys > Typhlomys cinereus. The sequence goes on from JALPQD010000118.1 coordinate 2,943,103, forward strand.
CTTCTGAGTAGACCATTGGCATAAAACACGTGCCCACATTGGATAGTATCCAGGTAGGATTGCAGATTTTGAAATTACTTAGGGATCAGAGAAATATCTGCCTCCTGAGTTTCTCTGACAAACAGTCTAAGGAACAATTCCTAAAATATTTTAAAGGCAACAACTGTTAGTTTGTACCTCACTTCAAAAGAGTTAAGCAAGAGCTGTGCCTTGTAGCTGTCTGTCATTTTCACTGTGTGTGTGTGTGTGTGTGTGTGTGTGTGTGTGTGTAGAACCACAGGCGAATTCAGGAACCACCATGGACGCCTTCACCTCCTCCTTGTTTACTCTGCCCCGGGACTCACAGGCTCCGCCCTACCATGACCAGAAACGCAGGCCGCCCCCGCTTCCGCCTGGCGCCTATACGTGGGGTCTAGGATCCGAACTCAGGACCTTCCGCCTGCAAGGCAGAGGCTTAACCTCTGAGCCACCTCTCCAGCCCCAAAGAAAGGTTCTTAAGGGGAGTATTTTCCTGCCTCCCTTCCTCCCTCTTTTCCTCTCTCCCTCCTTTCCTCCTTTTTCTCCCTTCTTTCCTCCCTCCTTTCTTTCCTTCCTTCCTTCCTTCCTTCCTTCCTTCCTTCCTTCCTTCCTTCCTTCCTTCCTTCCTTCCTTCCTTCCTTCCTTCCTCCCTCCCTCCCTTCCTCCCCTCTTCCCTCCCCTTCCTCCCTCCTTCCTCTCTCTCTCTCTCCCTTTTCTGTATCCAGCCTAGGGTTCTGCTCAGTAGAATTCGTTTGCAGTTTCCTCTCTCAGGGAAGATAATGTCACACATGCATCCCAATGATAGCTTATTTAGATCTGAGTAAGATTCTAAAATTTGCCTGTCACTGGCCTATGGCTATATTTCTAGATGGTTCTATAATGTGACAAGTCTTTAGGAAGCTCGGCTTTGGAAAAGAGCATTTAGAGAAATTAAAAAACCTTGCTGGAATGTCAGATAGATTTTGAGAATACAGTTCCAAAAGAAGGTGCTAGAAACCAGCCTGCACAACGCTTCCACATCGGCCCTACCTGTCTCTTCAGACTGACATTGTGAACGGGCCCGTGATCTTGGGTACTTTGAGGATGGCTTTCTATTTTGTTTTGAAATGACTGGAGCTTCTTTTCAAGCTCTACACAAAGCAGCCTATTTGTCTAGTTCTTCCTAGTCATCTTTCTCCTGCTATTGTCCTTTCTGAGCCCAGGCAGAAGGAGCCTGGGCTTCAGATGAATTTTTCTGGTACATGCTATTTTGTATGTGTTCTGTCTGCAGTTCTGCTTATTGTGAGGTCACCGACTCTGTTTTCCTTTTGGTAGCCAATATTCTCTGGACAATTTTCTGTCGCCTCAGTGAGACTTTGATGGAACAGATGTTGGATAAATGATTGTCTCTGTGCTTCTCCAAGTTACATTCTCTTTTAAAAAGAAAACCAGGATGAACCTGCTATGGAACTTTAAGTTTTTAGGCATTATTAATTAAACTCCTTTTAGAATGAAATGATCAGGAAACTGCTTTGGATGCTCAGACAAGTTATGAAACATCTTCTAATTGTATCCTAACTCTAGATCCAAATATAAGTCACGGTTTAGTCATTTTTAAATACCTTTATGTCTAAACCTTTCAAACACATACTAAGTTCCAACAAAGGGCCTCCAATCTAAGACCAAAGCCTCGGCAGAGACTTTCCACACTGCTTGGTCCACAGATACATGTCATTTAGTACCTATGAGCCCTCATATGCAGATTTATTTTATTCCAAGTTCATGCTCCAATTTGTTAGGTCTGACCAGAACCCACGTCACGGCTTGCATGTGTTTTCTCTGTGTAGATTCCTTGCCCCTCCCCTGCGAGTGTTTGAAATAAGCTGAATAAACAGAACCCAGAGGGTTACCTGGGGAGTGTACTAATCAGCAATATTTTCACTCGTGGGGGAAGGAAGGCTTTATGTAACCCGCTCAGGGCTGTGATTGGAACCACCCATGGTAAGCAATCGGGCCCTGGGGGAGAGTGCATTCAGGTCTCCGGTCCATTATTTTCCCTCTCAACTGATTCTATAAGCCCAAGTCGCAGTGGGCGCAATGGCCCTGCCTCTTGGACCAGACAGTGGAATGTCAGCTTGTCTTTCAGCTCTTCCCTTCTTTATGATGCCTTCTGCTTTACCAGGGTCGGGGCCATGTAATCACAGAACTGTCCTGAGAGACAGGTGAAGAATCATGCTTACGCTGTGCACCCTCCTTTCCATCTAGGCATCCAGCTTCAGCGTACCATGCACATCTTAGTCTAGAAGTTTCTGCACAAGAGTATGGTTCCTTGGCATCGACACAGCAGTGTGCAGAGGGTTACCCTCATTCAGCTTGCGTGTGCGTGCGTGTGTGCACTAAAGGGCACTGGAATGTGCTTGTGGAGACCCGATGGTGACCCTGGGAATCATCCTGGATTGCTCCACTTCCTTACTGGGACTTCCCAGGCTTTGCCTTCCAGGGCCGGAAGTGCAGGCCACAGCCATATCTGCCTAGTCTTTTTATACGGTTTCTGGGGATCTCAACTCAGGTCCTTTTGCTTTCGAGACAAGGCTTTAACCCCTGAGCCATCTTCCCGTCGTCATTTAGCTTGTTAAAACATGTTTGCCTGCTAACTATGCTACAGCAGGCATGTAGATTACAGATTAACAGCATGTTGAGAATCTATACATTCACCAACCGGCTGAAGAACGAAACAATTCTCAGCATTCATCACCCTGTCATTTGCTGTGCCCTTCAGACTGTCCTGTCTGCTTAGAGATAATTATCTTTAAAGCTTTTTATCACCCCCTGCATTTCTTTAGATCTTTACTTTGTGTGTTTTCAGAAGTAACTTCTCACAAGACTGAAAGTTTACACACACATATACACACACACACACACACACACACACACACGCACGCACGAGTTATAGTTTGCTTTGCCCATCATTACACTTGCATGATCTGTCCATACTAATAAGTACCATTTATGCTCACGACTGCAGGTGCGTAAAGAGCATCTCACTAGTCGGCACTCTCTCTTAAAGAGACTGAGCTGGTCCTGAGGCTTCTGTTGCTAAAGAGATTTCTGGTTCACGTTTCCTGACAGATGTGATGTGACCGGGTGACTAAGCTTCTCTCAGGCATCTCTCTGGGCATGGAATTGTTGGACCAGACTGAACACAGCTCCCCCCATTCCCACCTTGACATGGATGGGTCCTGTGTGTGCTCCCTGTCCCTGATGCTGTCTTGGCCATACAGGCTCTGCATTTCAACTTTTCCTACTAATGTCAGTATGTATTTGGATTTTGTTTAATTTTAAGTAGTGTTTAGCCAGGCAAACATTATTTCCAATGTGTTATAGGCATAATAATTTGAAAATTACACACTGTGGGGCCGGCAAGGTGGTTCAACAGGGAAGAGTGCTTGTGTACAAACCTCCAGGCGTGAGTTTGATTCCTGGAGTTTGATTTACATTGCAGAAGGCGAGAACTGACATCTGAAAGTTTCCCTTTCACCTCCACATGTGTTGTGGCACGTGTGCACCTGGTTTTATTCTCTCTCTTTCTCTTTCCCTCTCTCTCTCATAAACAAATATTGAAAAATTGCAGTCGGAAGTCATTCAAGTCACTTAAAAATGAACTTTGCTGAGCTGTAATTTACAAGTAACAGGATGTACCTGTTATACGTGTTATGTCCTGAGCTTTGGCAAGTTCCCCAAGCAGAGGATCCCTGCTCCAGGAGTCAGGATTCAGTCTTCCCAACACCCCAAAGTTGCTCGTTGCACTAATTATTCAATGTAAGAATGCATTGTTGCAGTTATGAGAAAAAATTTTAAAAGATTTTTTTCACCATTTAGGTTCTCATCAAGAATTCTAATAGAATATTTTCCCATTCTTGTGTATTATGACACTAAAAAAATTAGTCAACTTTTAAGAGTAGTTTTAGGTGCAGAGACACATCCAGCTGAAAAGGACTATGTGTATAATAACATTACTCCTCCTATTAGTGACATCTTATATTAGAAACCAAACTTTTGAATGTTCAGTCGCTTGTTAATTTCTCTTTTGCACCCCTCACTGTGCTGAACCCAAGACCCTAAGGAGAGGCTTAGGGATGTCTTGGATGTTTTATCGCTCTTGCTGCTCTCTTGTCAAGGTCAGCTGCAGTGAGCAAGGCTCCTCCCATCCCTTAGTATGACGCAGGTTCCTGTGTTCACCACTTCCTAAGACCGTCCTCATTCGGAATAAGGTAAATAAATAACTTTCATCTGCCACAGTGGTCATTGTCAGCTCTGTCTCACTGTGACCTTGTCCTTCTGAGAAAGTTAGTACTTCTAAAGTTAGTACTTCCTAGTACTGAATCTGTTTGTTATAATAAAGGACACATGGTTAAAAGTGCATCGCCTTAGCTGTTATGAAGACTGGCTCCTTTTATTAACCACAACACCGGCCGGATTTGTCATATGGTAACAGCAACAAAATTCTCCTCCCTTTAAGGCCATCTATTGTGCACATTTACACTGCTTTTAATTTCTCCGCCCAGCAGTCCCCAGAGTTACTTCAAACCCTGGCTCTGATGGTGAGCGGAACCCGTGGGACCGTCAGTGCACAGCACGTCCTTGAAGTCTTGCTTCCGATTCTTTCCGGAAGGTACCCTGAAAGTGGGCTCTTTGGAACACTGTTCTTCTCTCTCCTGTCACCCCTTCCATGCTACCATCTTGTGGCACCTGAGGACCAACAAAAGTACATAACACCTGGACCACCTAAGCCAGTAATCTCCCCTGAGAACCCCAGAGTAGAACTGGGGGTGATAATTCAGCCCTCTCTATGCTACAAGCTATGGGGAGCTAGTAGTGGTGGTAAGGTAGCCTGGCACGTGTGAAGATCCCCCTACGAACTGAGAAAATGAAGCCACAGAGCAAGAGTGGAACTCAGAAGGGGGAGTCCTGGTGCGTCCCTGTCCTCTTCAGCATGGGTCTCCATTCTGACCCATCTGTCATAGTTAAGTACAGGTGTCAAATTAACTGTTAAGGGTTTGAGCTCTGGGGAAGTTTGTGGAGAATTAGTGGTTGAGTTAAGCCCCGAGCAAACCTGCAAGAGATTGTCTAGCCGATGGGGAAGGCCCAGCCCATGTTGTGTGGGACTAGGCCCTGGAATAAATCATGGAAAGCTGGTTGAGAGAGTTGGAATCCTTCTGTTCACTCGACTAGACATGCTGGTTTGGCAAGTAAGGATCGTCGTTATGTGGTTCCCTTGGCCCTGGTGTTGGTGCATATTTTCCCTTCAAGCTCGACTGAGAACTGTAACTGGACTATTGTAAGGAAATAAACCCTTTGTCCCCTTAAGCTGTTTGGTGGTCATTTATCAGCAACCATGCAGGTGGACTGCAATACCATCTCAAATAGGAATCCTGGGTTTTGCACTAAAATTCTGACACAGTGTCACACGTGTTGCTGCTTGAGGCAAGTTCTGCTGTGCAAGGTCGGGAGGCAGAATGAGTAGTGCCCTCATCTGCCACTGAAATCGCTGGTGGGAGGAACAACAGACTGGGCTGCTAAGAGCCGCAACCAAGATGACAAAGAGCAGGCAATGAATCAGAAAAGGAAGTGATTGCAGATCGGCACCACGGTTAGGTGAGGATGGCGATTTCCACACCAGGAAGTATGACAAAAGGACAGATGGCTGACGGGGTTGGGCACAGAACGACAGAATTTCCCACGAGGGAGTCGACTTTTGTAAGATTCTTCCAAATTGTAAGGTAGGAGAGGCACATTTGCCCATGATCTTGGTGCCCCCTAAAATGAAAACAAAAAGACTTCTAGCCCAGCTGCCGAGGAAGCAGATATTATGATCGACTAATTTTCGGTATGAAAACCAGGCATTTTCTCTAACTGGAGAAGGAAGAACAGAAGAAGGCGAAAGAGGGAGAGCAGAAGGGGATGGAGAGGACACAAGAGATAGAGAAGGAGAGAAAGAGATAAATATTTTTACTGAAATAAGTAAAATAGTTAAGGAGTGTCTTAAAGGAGCTACAGAAAGTTAAGATGTGCCTTGGTACCTCAGAGAAGGCTGGTATTTCTAGTGCGAAAGCCCACAGAGGGAAAACATTCATTTTTCATGTTAACTTTCTCCCATATTTTTCTATTTCATTGTCTGTTTCTTTTCTTTTTCTGCTTTTTTTTTAATCATTTGCACCTTGACTATGTCCACCTCAGTTTGACTTTCCCTGTTCTTAGAAAACCAGCTTTTGAGTTTCATTGGATCTGGTTGGTCTAGGCTGGGTTGTATACACACCCTATTCTAACTAACAATTCTCAGAAGAACCTGTTTCCCATTCGGCCAGAAACAGGCTAGCTGATGTCTGAGACAAACCATGATATGTCCAACAATGATATGTCCAAAAAGGAGACGTGATAAAGGTACCATCAACACCATGCAGGACGTGAGCTTTCTTCTATATGTGTATGGAATATGTAATGTATGGAATATGTAGACTGAATGATTAAGCTTCTCAGCGTTCTCACATTCTACTTTTCTTTGGAACTCGTGTTACCGATTACTTCTTAGAGCCTGCAAAGCTGGCTTGTTTTAGTTTTCTTCTCAGCTGCTAGATAGTAATGTATCTTTATCATCTTTACATCTATGTTGGCATCACCCACATCAGTGGTAAGGGCACATGATCTTGAGACAGGAGACCACAGCCTCTCTGGTCAAGTGTCTTGAGTCATGTTTTCTTTGTAAGGCGGGGATAATGCTGTACATTTCACTTAAAAGTTGAACAAGTGTGATGGTATATGCGTGTAACCCCTGCACTAGGCAGAGGCAGGAAGATTGTGAATTTCAACAATTACACTCAGGGTGTTTGTGGCTGACTTTTTTGTTGTTGTTGTTAATCCCAAACTAACCTGGGATGAGATCTCTCTCTCTCTCTCTCTCTCTCTCTTCCTTTCTTTGTCTCTCATTAGGGTTGGAGGTATTGCTCAGTGATAGGATGCTTGCCAAGCATGCTCAGTATAGGGTTCTATGGTGAATGGGCTATAGAGAGACACATTCATTTGTAACAATTGAACAATTAAACAAAATGGTTCCTAGAAAGGTAATCCGTTTACTTAAACCAGAGTGTCATTGTTATTTGTGAGAGTCACATAATAAGCTAAGGGATACCTTGCTAGTATTTATTTTAGCCAGGAAGACCTAACAAATAAAACATACTTGAGGCTTTATCTGCACAAATGAGACTTCATTCATATGCATCCCAGGATTTCTCCTGGTGGGAATCAGTATCTGGAATTTGGAATAGTAAAGCAGGAACTCTCTGCAGTTTCCAAGGAGCCTCTGAGAGTGTTTCATACAGGAGCATTTCATCACATTCCACGCCACAGGCCCATGGACTAAGCCGCTCGCGGGGGTCTTTGCTAAGGGACGACAGGTGATCTTTCTAATGTCATAGATACTCAAATTCTATCACATAAATGTAGGGAGAATATTTGTCCTGCTCACCTTCATTCCAGAGAAAAATGGTGTTTGTGACTGACTTTGTCCCTGCTGCTAAGCCACTGCTTTGAGAGTTTAAGGTGTTTTAAACTCAAGAGCCTCCATTTTCCCGCAGTCGCTAATTCCACACATTTTCTGTTCTTTACATCCTAAGTCACAAGAGACTCATTTGATGTATGGAAGAGAGCACTTGACTGAAAAATACAAAAATCTCAGCATAGAAGATGGTGCTGAGAAAACCAAATCTTAAAAGAACATTCCTGTGTTTTGAAATAAAAAGAAACTGGATAAAATCATGAAACTCTCCTGGTATCGACTTGGGGAAGACATTTGAATTTCTCTGAGAATGAGATGAGGACAAGGATGGCGAGGGCCTCAGAAAATGGGCTGGACAGTTATGGCTAGCAACTCCAGGTTTCAAATCATAGTTCAGTTTTTAAAACTTGGGAACAAGTAGAGAAGTGGTTTCCTGTGGCGCTGGCAGAGTGTGTGTTGGGCAGAGAACAATTGCTCCTTTGGGAAGCTTGCTGGGCACCCGCCTCCTGCAGATAGATTCTTTTTTCTATTTAAGAACACCATCTGCTCAGCCACACTTTCCAAGGTCAGACATCACCTACAGGGAGCCCCGCAGCATCTTAACACCGAGAACTGTGGCAAAGTTTCAAGTTCATGCCAGAAAACCAGATTGTCAAATTTCTCCCTCCCTTCCAGAACCAAAGATTTCCAGGTAGGCAGAATGAATGGAAATGTTGGGCAATCCTCTGTCGAGACTTCCGATCTTTCTTTTGGCCTCTTGTGTGGACCGCCTCTGGTGTCAGTGGAGGGACGATCTCTTCATGGTTTAAAAACCCTAACCACTCAGGGCCTAGGAGATGAGGCAGAAGCCCCTGCCTTTCCCTCTCTGCGTCCACACTCGTGCTGAAAAAAAAAATGCATGTATGAAATGCTAGGGAATCCAATAGATATCCCCAGGGCTGTTTTCTCTATCCAGCTTGCATTCATCCTTTTGGATCGATCTGCATCACTGATTATACCCTGCAGACAGCCTGCTGATCTCAAATAAAAATGTTGAGTGAAGGGAAAAAATATACAGCAGCAATTGAAAATAAAAACCACTTTTTTTGTACGTCCCCTAAGAACTGACATTTGAATGTCTATACGATTCGGACTGGGGTTCTCTGTAGAGATGTACAGGAAAGAAGACAGATCTGTCATCTCTGGAAAGACCCACAGAGAGACGCTGTATCGTCACATGTTTTTGTGCAAGGTGGGGGGCGGGGGAAGACAGGCCTCCATTTTTATTTTGACAAATAGTGATTTACTTCCTGGAGTCCAGGCAGGGTGGCTGGAAATTCATCCTGTGTATCAGGCAAGGTAATGTTCACTCATTCTAGAGATTCCAAACTGTTACATTCCCCGCTTTAAAGCCTGCTTTTAAATTAAACCAAATCAAGACATCTAAACAACTAAATAGTCCTTTTTTAAAGCAGATCCATTTCTTTGTATTCCACATTTTATTTTTAATTATACTAACAATGAATGTATGTGTTTCTTCATCCACTATCTAGCCCCATACCTCATCCCATCTCACCTATTCTCCCCTCCAGACTGTTTCCCTCCCTCTTCTGTATCCCCCTGATTATGCGATCCACTGGGTTCCATTTAGGATGCCTGCACTAGTTAGTGTCTGGCACCTGCCAGGGTGCACACAGCCCAGTGGTAATGGTGGAGTACAGAAGCTCCTCTTCCCTGTCCAGTACCACTCCCATAAGTCTCCCAGGGGAGCGCCATGTCTCATAGGTAAAGCCTATGTTTTCAAAGTGGAGGAGATAAATTTTAAGTGGGGCAAAATTTCATAAATTATTCTTTTATTTGTATGTGTTATATCATGTGTATGTGTGGGTGTGCATACCCATGTGAAAGTGCCGAGATCAGGGAAGGATACTGGGTGTCTGCTGCTATCATTCTCTACTTTATTCCCTGGAGATATAGCTTCTCACTGCGCCTGGGGCCAGGCTGGCAGCTCGCAGGCCCATTCCCACAGTGCTAAGGTGCTGGGCACCTGTCCAGTCACACCAGCTTTTAACTTGGGTACTAGAGTACTGGATCATTTCCGAGTGCTTGTTCAGCAATCGAGAACTCTTACATGCCAAGCCGTTTCTTCAGCCCAGCCCCTTATTCCTTTATTTTATGAGTTTATGATAAGAAACAGTGTCTTTCTGTTTATAGGCTTTCTCTACCACACAGTCCTCCCTTTTTAAATTATGTAACTCAAATTCCCAGTTTGTAATAATTAGGAAAACCAGCATTTTAACATCCTTACGCAAGCAGAAGTAAACTGGATTCTTTGCATGCAAAATGTAAAATTGCCCCATGAGTTCAAGATGCAGGCTGTATTTTTGACTTATAGATGGACCTATATTGCCATGGTAAGCAAAACGCTTCTCTTCTGTGGTAAAGCCATGTTTTTTGCTGTCAGAATTGGCTATCATGTACTGAAAGAACATGATTGTGCTTTTCCATTTGTTCATGTCTGTCAGTGGAACTGGGAACATATACAGTGAAGTAGCTTCTCATAGTTGGCTCCAGTAACAGATGGAGACATTGGCTTCACATGGTTTCCAAGATGTGGACCACCAGGGATGTTCCATCTCTCTGTCCTTTATTCTTTTAAAATGTTTAGTATTTTAAGTTTTAATTAAGACATGGTTATTGTGCATATTTGTGGGCTACAGTGTGATACTTTTGTGTACGTGTAGAACACACAGGGTGGCTAGCATGGGACACATTCAAAGTCCTCTCTACTTAGTTGTGCTGAAATATAACTTGAAGTGTTGCCAACTATATTTATTTAACCATGATACTAACACCAGAAGTCACCCCTCCCACCCCTGTCTACCTGCACCATGAATCTTCTGTGCATCTCTTTCATCTTTCAAGCCTCTGGTATCTACCATTCTACTTTCTGTTTTTTTTTTTCATGCATGTGCATATTGTGTGTGTATGTGTGTGTGTGTGTGTGTGTGTGTGTGTGTGTGTGTGCGCGCGCGCGCATGTGTATGTGTATACAAAGATTCTCTTGAGTGTGTGTGGCTGTGGAGGGCCAAGGGTGACATCAGGAATCATCTTGGATCGCTCTACCTCCTTATTGCTTGCTCTGGGGGTTCCCAGGCTCCGCCTTCCAGAGTCAGAATTATAAGCTACCAACATTTTTATGTTCCTGGGATCTGAACTCAGACCCTTTTATTTTAAGGCAAGGATTTTAACCCCAAATCATCTCCCCAGAAGTACTTTCTGCATTTTAAAAGATCAACTCATAAGTGCATATATTACTACTACTACTACTACTAATAATAATCAATAATAATGTAAAAACAAAAGCCAATGAGATGACTCAGCAGATAACAGTTCTTGCAGTCTGGCCTAAAAACTTGATTTAGACTTCCCTAGGTAGAAGGAGAGAACAGACTCCTGCAGATTCTCCTTGACCTCCATACATGGACCATGGCATACAACACACACACGTACACATACACACACACACACACACACACACACACACACACACACACACGATAAACAAATATTAAAAAAAAAACCCAAAGAGATGCACTCTTAACTTCCATGCATGGGAGCAAAGCATTAATCTGAGCATCTGTTTCCTCCTCTTACCCTCACAATTCTCTCACCTCTGTGCCTCCTCCTGAGAACTCTAAGAGTGATTTGAATATGACAGACTTCTCCTTGCTAAGGGAATAAAGTCTGCTCTTTCTTTGGTTCTACCCGTGTGTGTGACAATTTCTGACTCAGTTACCAGTTCAGAAGCGCTAAACTCCTGTGTCAACACCACCTCTCAAGTCTGCAGGTATCTCCATTGCTGTTTTTGTCACTGTCTATGATATTTCACATCGTTCTCCCTTTAGCAAATATTTTCAGATCAAATCAGCACAGCAGTCTGAAACAGGCTTCTCTGGCCCCTGTAGCTGAACTGTCCCCTGCAGTGACAGTAGTTAAAAGCCTGCTGGCTCCCGATGCTCCACTCGCACTGGCGAGCAGACAGCTTGTCCTCAAGGCTACACTGAGCTCTGTGGATCTCCTCTCAGAGGAGCAAGCGTACGATCCCGTTACTTCCTCAGAAGCCTCAGGTCTCTGCTACCCAAAGACAGAGGAGCTGCAGACAGAGCCTCATTAAATGAGCAACGGATTTGAAAACTGTCAATTCAACACCAAATTGACATCAAGTTTCAGGTGACAAATGAAAATATCTCTCAAAGAATGTCTTTGAAGCGAAAGCACATTCCATTAATCATAATCTCCTTTCAAGAATTCTCTTCACCCCTAGAGCCTGCAGAGAATGTACACAGATTTTCTTTTCAAATCTGAGTAGTTTCTTAGACTGTCTTTCAGTTTTGCAGACACAGAAAGGCTCCCTGACTCTCTCTCTAGGTTCTGAAGCTTCTACTTTAAATATTGTTTTGGGGAACTGGCAAGATAGTTAGGGAGTAAGGCATCTGCTTGTAAACCCAGTGACATAAGTTTAATCCTCAAAGCCCACATGATGGAAGGAAAGAATAGCCTCTGTCCTCCACCCATACAGCACAACATAACATATGGTGCAGCCTCTCTGTCTCTCTCTCTCTCTCTCATAAATAAAATACTCAGAAAAGAAAACAGTTTAATGCCTGTCTGATAGCAGGAGAAGAGACCACAGGCAGAATTCAGTCATGTAGTTTTTTATCTTTCGAGGAAGAAAATGAAACACTCAGCCTCTTTTCCTCTAGGACCATGTCTCTCATTCTCTTTGTGTCACCCCTCTTCTGTCACAAAATTGAGGTGGTAGTAAGTGTGCAGTAAATAATAAGAATAATTATGGCCTTTGTCAGTTTAAAACATGAAGCTGTTCGAAGTACTTAAAGAAAAATATTGAAAGAAAAAAAGTCTCCAAAGACCTCCCAACGCAGAGGGTAGTGAAGTTAGGGTTTCATATACGTTGGTGAGCAGCTTGAAATAAGGCTTCTACTGGCTGTGTGGAACCCAAGAGCGGTTCACTACTGTTCGGTCTACTCTTTCCCGCCCTCTATAGCCCCGAAATAATTGTTAATCACTTTTATGTCTGAAAGTTCCCACCTGTGCAACCCAGGTCACACCCTGCACAACGAAGACATCAGAGTCCCCTAGCAAACCCCACTTGTACAGGAGAAGGGGTTTCAGGATGCTGGGTGCCCAGATGCCAGCTCATTTCCATCCATCCAGTTATCCATCCAGTTACCTGTCCATTCACTAATTCAACACATGTCTGCTAGACCTTTCAGCTGTGTAGCAAAAACACTAGGCATCCACAATTGAACTGAGAAAGGATTTATCTCAGCTCACAGAATTGGAGGTGTCAGCTCTCAGTCCTTGGCTCTGTTGATTCTGGGTCCATGGAGAGGCAGAGCACTGTGGTGGCAGAAACATGTAAGGAGAAGCTACTCATATTGCAGGGGAGGGGAAATAGAGAGAGGGAGGAAGACACAGAGGTTGAAGATAAGCACCTAAGGTCATGTCCTCATGACTCCAGAGACTTCCTTCTTCTAAGCCTTCTTCTGGGCCCCACCTGCTGAGTTTTTTACTGCCCCCTCCCCCTAGTGCCGCTAACTGGGGAGCAAACATTTATCACATGAGTCTGTAAGAGGCAGTTCACATTCACCCAGTAGCATACATACTCAGGGCTCACTGTGAACCCAGGGCTAGGCTGCATTCAGATGTTTAGTAATGATCCGAACAGACCACATACCCTTTTGCTCATGGTCCTATTGGAGAGCAAAGTAACAGACAATGACAAGAATGGAAGTGAGCGTGAAATACTAAGAACAAGTAGGCACGGATGACACAAAAAGAAAACCAAGTATAGTTTCTTCAGCCAAGTGCTTTTTTTCAGTCAGCATCTATTCAATGCATGGAAAAAGAAACTCCATTGAAAGCAAGGGTGGGTTGAAGCAGAGAACCAGAGAATCAGCCGGCCCAGTGAGGCTTGCTTATTAGTAAATGAAGTACAGACGGTATGCAGTAGACACGCCATAAAGAAGACAGGAGAGACTTGCTGTACTTTGTAGACAAAATATAATGCAGATAAGTAAAAGATGACTCAGGGCAGGCCCAGAATGTACCCTGCACTTATGAACAGTCAGACCCAGGGACATTGTGGAATCTCTTCTCTTGTGGCTTCACGGTGTTTTCCTATTAGTTTCTCCAAATATCGTTTCTAAGGGAGCTGGCAGATGGGGAGCTGATATAATCCTTGTGTTGATGGAAGGAGAGGGGGGCATGGTTGGGAATGATGGAGGGCTACTACTTAGGTGTGGCATGATTATCACTGTTCTCTACCGGCAGAGTCACAGTCATACTGTCCCCCTCCCCTCTCCCTGCCTTCCTCATTCTCTCCTCACCTTTCTGTCTTGTTCTTCTACTTGATAAACTTCCTGGTGAGTTTCTAACTCCCAAAGCTTGCCTTTGGACCTTACCTATTTACAGACAGGAAGAAGTAGAGCTATGAAGTGCACTTAAAGGTAACTCAAAGGTAACTAGTATCTTTCAGTACATGTCATAGTTACTCTTTCTGTTGCCGTGAGACAGCAGAAAAGGGAGGAATTATTCAGCCTATGGTTCCTAAAGGGATATACAGTATATTATGGTGGAAAAGGCATGGCAGGTGGCAGAAGCTGGAGGAGACTCAATCACTGCAGACATCTTGAAATCTGAGAGAGCAAGTTGCAGACTGCTAGAGCAGACTACTAGTGGAGGCAGGACAACTAACCCTAAGAACCACTCCTGTGATATATGCTCATTCTAGCAAGGCTCTACCTTATAAATTGCCACAAAAACATTCTCAAACATCAGCTAAGGATTCAAACACACAAGTCTGTAGCTCACATTCAAACCATGAGGACGCATATCAGTTTACTCACATTCTCTGAGCCTGGGAGCATGACCAGAAAGGTCCCCATCAGGAGAGCTTTGCTTTGCTTAGACCATGCACACAGGAAAGGGCATTTCTAATAACCATAGCAAGCTTCGGAGTATTGTAGGAGGAAAACTTGATCCAACCTTGGTACAATCTTCTGAGTGTTAATCTCTTTAAACCTCTGGTCCTGCTTCCACAAGGTGGAGGGAATTCCTGCCTTCAGCTCTGCTGAAGATACAACATGAAACACTGTATGTGAATTTTACAACCAGAGGTTGGCATTTAATAGACATCCAATCAATGTAAGCGCTCTCATTTATTATGGATGATTGCACGAACTTGTGCATTATTCAGTATCTGGAAGCTAAGAAGAATTTAAAAGGCTCACTTTCAGTTCACATACCACAATAGGTTTTCTTTCCCTAAAGGATGCTAATATGAGACTAAAAGTTAATAGCTTATACCTTAAAATTATTCAGAGATGTAACCTATATATAAATATTAGTAAAACTATAACAGCAATACAACAACGACTAAAAAAAGATGGCTAGCTAAAATTGGGGCTTTGTGTACAGACAGAAAGATCTCATTTAATCTTCATAAACCACCAACAACTGCTGTCATACCCACTATATAAATGTAGATACTTAACACTCTGAGGCCAACTAGCCTTGTTCAAAATCACTTAAGGGGTATGTAGAGAATTCAGGGCTGCAGATACTTCTTTCATAATCCAAAGACTCAGGTGTTCTGGAGA
Source organism: Typhlomys cinereus (assembly GCA_023101885.1). Taxonomy (NCBI): domain Eukaryota; kingdom Metazoa; phylum Chordata; class Mammalia; order Rodentia; family Platacanthomyidae; genus Typhlomys; species Typhlomys cinereus. Next base: position 2,958,316 of record JALPQD010000118.1, read on the forward strand.
CGACTTCATTTTAGGCCCATTCAAAGGGGCTTCACCAGCACCTCACACCAAAAGGATTTATTCTGATTCTCCTCTGTCCGTATCTTTTCCATGAGTTAATGGGGAGAGGAGTTAGACAGACATGCTTACTGTCATGGACACTGGTGTCAACTTGACAACTGAAGGCTCTGAGCTCTGTGCCCTGTTCTGAGAAATTAGTAGTTGAATTAAGCCCTGAGCAAGCTTGCAAGAGATTGTCTAATGATGATGTAGCCTGTGGTGGTCAGGACAAGTCCCTGTGCAGGCGAATAAGATAGAGGAAACTGGTTGAGTAAGTTGACATCCTGTATACAGACATGCTGGTCTGGCAAGTGAAGATCGTCCCTCTTAGTAGTCCTGAGGAGCTGGTAAGGCTCCTTCCCCAAGTCCTCAGTGTTGGTGTGTACTCGCCTGCCAAGCTAGATTAAGAACTATATCCAGACAATAATAAGAGAAAATAAAACTCTTTGCTCCCTTAAGCTGTTTTGTCATGAATTTATCAGCTGCAAAGCAGGTAAACTGCAACACTCATGACTCCTGGCTCACTCCGAATGTACTGTATCTTATGAGCTTGACATCTCTGCAGTGACTCCACAGAGCAGACAGCTTACAGTTACCATCATTCTCTTCTCTGTCCTCAGTGGCTCAACATAGAAGGATTCCACGTGTGAGTGAAGTCATGTGGTGTGTGTCTTTTTGTGCTTGGTTTCTTTCACCTAGCATAATCTCAAATTTTATACACATGCTTTTGAAAATGGTAGAATTTCCTCCTTTCTCAGGCTCAGTAGTGTTCCATTGCGCACATGTCTCTTTAGCCATTCATCCAAGTTTTCTGTTTTCGTGCCATTACACATTTTTTCAGGAAAGTACCTGACCCACAAGATTTAGAGGAAAAAGGTTTAATTGGATCTAATGCCGTCAATTCCATCATTGCAAGGAAGTTCCGGCAGCAGGAGCTTGAAGCTGCTGGTCTCAGCATGCGTAGAGAGCAGTGATTCAATGTGTGTGTGATTGCTAGTAGTATCAGCTCATCTTTCCAACTTTACACAGTCTGCGACAGCCTGCTTAGAGAATGATCTTTGAACACTGTTGGTTGAGTCTTCTCACATCAATAAATGTAATTAAGACTATCCATGTCTTATCTTGGAATCAGACTTAAGCTAGAGATCCCTCTCTGCTGTGTCCCAGGTACTGCTCCCTAGGGGACAGATGATAGTACTAATTGTGGATATTTGGACTGATCCCATCTCCTGGTTTTGTGAACAGAGCTACAATATGTACGGGAGCATAGCTATCATTCTGCACACCGATTTCATCTCCTGACAGATAACCACTTATGGGATGATTATGTCATATGGCTATTCATTTTGATGTTCTAGAAGCAGCTTCATACCATTTCCTGCAATGGTTGCATTAACTGACATTAGAAGTAGTATGACTAGATTCCCTTTGTGTGTGGTTTTGTGTTTCAGAGAGCCTTAATATGTATGCCTGTGGAGACCCAAGGGTGATATCAGGAATCATCCTGGGTTGCTGTATCTCCTTATTCCCAAGCTCCATCTTTCAGGGTTGGAATTACAGGCCACTGGTATTTCTTCCCTGCATTTTTAAAAACATGGGCTCTGAACGCAGGTCTTTTTGTTTGCAAGATAAGAAAGGCTTTAGACCCTGGGTCATTACCCTAGCCCCTGAATTCCCTTTTAAGAACACTCAATTTGAATCTGGTCTTTCAGATCATTGTGAAAGCATTTATTTTTTCATGGCAGGAGATATATAATAAATTTTATCTAACAGTTTATTGACTTTCTTTTCTGGCAGCACTGTGGATTGAACCCAGGACCTCTTGAGTGCTAGGCAAGTGCTACACCAATGAGCCGCAACCTCGACCCTTACAGACTTGTTTTACAACATCTGACGGTGTAGTGTTCAAGGGTAGCTACAGAAACTATTTTAAAATCCATTTTGCTAGTCACTACCTGGGTCATTGAGGGATCAATCTCTAATGATTCATTTCTCCCTTAGGAGTCATAAATTTCTTGATTCTTCCTGGGTTTAGTAATTATGTATTGTAGGTAGCATGTTACAATTTTACATTATAAAAGCTGAATTCCAACATGGTCATCTGCAGGTTTTCTCCCAACTCCATTCTGGTCTAACACACAGTTAAATGCAGTGGGCTTCAAACCTCAGTTGTCCTGTGCGGAACAAGCTGAACTCTCAGGTCAGTTTGATTGGTCCCAGCTGGGCTGTGTGTGTGTCAACCCGGCAGACATGTGTTTCACAGGTTAGCCAGGAATATGGGAGAGTATATGTACAAACTAGCCCTTTCATCTTGGAGGCATTTTCTTTTTAGAACTTTCCTCACTTCCCAGTTGCTGTGGTTGCCCTAAAATCAGTTCCTTCCAATCAGCTGGTAAACTTTAAGCGTCCATTTGCCAGCATGGCTACAGATTGGACCAGCCTTTAGACAAAAGATCTTCACACATCAGGAGACAAAGTGAGCACATCGAATGTCCATTCTCAGCGTTGTCACATTAGCTACCCTGCTCTGGCCACATGTATAGGTGATTACTGAGGTCTTTGCCAATGTATCTGCATTGAGGATTATTTTAGCATGGCCTTTTGTTCTTTGGACTTGAATACTGCTCATTTTTGGATCAAGCAGAATTCCATTTTAAGTTTTTGAAACTGCTTTCTTTTGCTTGTTTTTTTGAGACAGTCTAGGCATGTAATTCATGTTGGCTTTCAGTTTTCTGTCTCCTGTCTCAGCCTCCCAAGGGTTGAGATTTAGGTATGTGCTACCATGCCTGACTTAACAATCTTTTGTTTATTTTTAGGTGAAAAGTAGATATAGAAGACCAATTCCATGTGGCCACATTGGGGAGAGGAACAAATGAAGGAGTCCGGTGATCCTCAAGTCCATCTTCTGGGTATGGACATGAGATGTAGGTTTAAAAAACTAATATAGTTACAGTAGACATAATCCACCTTGGTCAAGGACTGATCCAACCTCCATTCACTCATCATTGGTCTCAGCTCTGGTGCTGCAAGGTGGTCTAATAAATTGTTGTAGGAAAATGTGACCTCCTCCTCAGGGATAAATGTCCTTTCTGGGGTAGATGTTACCATTCTTTCCTTCTACCACCTGGGGATTAGACACAGGTCATCAGGCTTGGAAGCAAGTATGTTTACCTGCTTAGCCACTCACTGACCCTGGTTTACAGCTTTTAATGCCAAATGGAAAAATAAGAACTAATTGAGGCTTAGCTCAATTTTCCTTTCGTTTGTAATTATGTTCAAAATGATAGTTTGATTTGCAAAATTATCCAATTTTGGACATTCTAGGTATGTATCTTACCAATAGTGGATGAGTCAAAGTCATTGTTAACGTGCATGATATTTAAAGAAATACATCTGGCTTTGTAGAAACTAATGTCTGTTGATGGTGTCTTATGATTTCATCTTCTTAACCCATAACACAGTGTTTACATACCTGACATTTAAGCAACTCACACAGCCCACTTACTTTATCTTAATTTACTAACTATATACTAATAATCCTATCAACCCTATTTCCAGATTCTGTCATTTCCATGATCAAGTGTACCAGTGGCTTTTTGAATTAGAAAAACATTTGAGTCATCTAAGCGATTGGAATAAGGTATATTAAAAACCAGCAAAAGATTTAGTGTTCAAAGATCTTGCTAATAAAACATAACCCAAAGAGGAAGCATATCATAAAAATATTTCCTATTCGCTTGTGCTACTTTATTTTTTAACATCTCTTATGGAGATATTGGAATAGGAGGTGACTGAGCACTTGTAAAAACCAAGAATTTTTTTTCAAAGGGAAGTTTTGAATGCATGCAATCCTTTAAACCAAAATACGCTGATCTTGAATAATGAATGAAAGAGATTCAACTCAGAAGACACCGCCGCTGCTTTCTAATGAGCTGTTTGCCACAGCAGATGTCTTGACTGCACTAGAGTGGAGTGGCATGAATATTCCACAGAATAGGCCTAAAGGGAAGGGATTTTCAACACTGGCTTGGGCTGAAGTCAGCTCACTCTACTTCCTGTAATCGAGGTGGTGAGTCAGGAAAACAAAAAAAGACACCTTGTAAAAATTAAGTTGTTTTTGTTATTTGTCAACATTATTAGTTGACTCATTTTTAAATGTTTCCTCAAATACATTTCTTTAATTAGTGTGAATTCCTTTGTATGGAAATTTCTCTGTGATAGCTAAGGTCAAAAAACAAGGGGGGGAGGTGGAGGGAGGGAGGGGACCTGTGTACCTGTTAAGTTTGTATGAGCGGAAATAATAATAAAAAAACAAAAAAAACAAGGTACTGGGTCAATCCAATTCCTTGATTAGTGGAACACATGCTCTCTCTGATGGGTTGGAAGATAATTCAGAGTCTCATTGTTAGCGGCACCTTTTTGTTTATAGCTTGACTTGTAAACTATTTTCCTAGTAACCATTTTTGCAGAGAGCTTTCTTTGTGTAGGACATAGGAACAGAAATGCCAGTAAACACTCACAGGCAATTGACTAATAGAAAATTAATAATTTCTAACACTTGGAACAGTTTCCTGTGTCCCCCAGATTCTAATGGTCTCATCTCCCAGTGTCATGAAACAGAGAAGCAAGTAAACCGTTAACTGTCAGGAATTCGATAGGAGCTGAAACGGAAATACAGCTAATTTTGAGAACACAAGTCAGATTTTGTTTTGCTTCTTAGTCATGTGGGTTTTCTTTCCTTTTTTCTTTTTCTTTTTCTTTTTTTTTTGACAAGATGAAAACCAAAACAAAGATAAACTACAAGACCTCTTCTAGGGCAACCTGTCGCTGTTATGTAAGACTTGGCATGCCGGTCCTGAAGCTGCTCGCTCCGATGGGAAGCGTGTTATGATGTTCCTGCTCTGAATTATGTTTCTGTTGGAAGGGTCTCCTCATTCTCTCTGTCTTTTCCTCCTTTGTTTTTTTTTTTAAATCCATTAATCTGTAGGTCAGAGACCTAGCAGGAAACACATGAAAGATGAAAACTGAATACATAAACAGCAGCACTTTAGGAAAGAAAATGGTGTGGTCAAAGTGTTGGAGAAAAAATAGGGCTTCAATTTTCCTGAGGAAGAAGGAACAGGTTAGCATGTTTAACTGCTACCTCAACAAAACAGTAAATTAGCGAGGGTAGGAACTGTCAGATACAGAAGGAAGACTTGTTTAGCAGGGAAGGAACCAGGGAGATCCTATCCCTGACCTAGTTCTCTTTCTACTTCTTGCTGGTAGTAGCTTGCTGGGGCAAATCTGCCTAGCAACCAAGGCAGGTCTGAAGCCGCCAAAGACAAAGGGTAAGGAGAAAAGTGTGGTCTCAGGATTCAAAGATACACAGGGGAACTTCTGCGCATGCTCTGTTTTACATGCTGGCACCTCAGTATCCCCAACACTTCCTTCGGATGCAGGGAACTCTGTCTCAGGGCTGCTGGCTAGGAGGGCAGCAACGGGGGGGGGAGGGGGTGACACTTGAAAGGCTTAAAAATCAAAAGGCTTGGAGAGACCCTTATGTTCCTTCATAACGACTGAGAGCTATATGGACAAGCAGTTCATACAAGTTCTAGGAAAATCCTTTGCCACTGTCATTTAGCAACTTCTTTTTCTCTGATCATCATACGAACTTAGCAAGGCATGTAAAACCCTGCTTCCACACATCATGTATGTGTTTATGTCAGGTGCACATGCACATGTACAGGACAACTTTCAGGGTTCTTGAGGTTGTTCTTCTATTGTTTCTGCTAATGCCTCATGCACTTAAATTTTGCTGACCTGCAAGTTTCTGGGCAGCAATGTCTTATTGCATTATTAAGTCCATGAATGGTACATTTATTATAGAGAATATATCAGCATGATGAACATTCACACACTTATTACTTAACAGAATTGTCTCTTAGCTTTAAAAAATTGTCTCAGCTTTAAAATATATATATGTGTATGTGTGTGCATCTACATTTCTCTACATATTGTATTGGGTACTTAATTTTATCTAAGCTGTAAAAATTGGTAATATAGTAATCATATGAAAATTTCTTATCTCATTTAATGTTTTCTTTCTGAGATTCATCCATATTACACATGTTATTTCACTTATTTTCAATGTTTTACAATGTGTTATAGTAGTATATAATGCTTTTGTACAGGTTTTCTCTTGCATTCCTGTTGTACAAAATTGTCTCTAGAAAAATTCTTTGGAATTGATTTGATGGGTTATCAAGACATGTGACCATCTAACCTTACCGGATTACTGTAACATAGCTTCTAAAGAGCAGTGACTCATCTACATTCAATTAGCAACATGAAAGAATTGTCTGTACAAAATCTTTATTAACTTGTTTTGCTAGTTTACTGACTATGAAATTGGATTTTGTTGTGATTTTAATTTGAACTGTTCTGATCAGAAATAACTGTGAGAAATGTTTTACATTTTTAACCACTACTTTTCTTCTTTTGGGTATTTACAGGCTAGACTTTCCAGAGACCACATCTCATTTACTTACTTATTTATATTTTTTGTAAGCCTTTCTTATTAATATCTGGTTATTTTCATTTTTTGTTTCATGTATGCACTGTAAATACTTCCTCCTATTTGTTGGTTGTGGGTGTTTTGGGTCTTTCCACACATAGAATTTCTTTCATTGTAGTTGGACTTCTCAGGTGATCCCATTCATCGAAGACATTGTTTTCAACTTAAAGCAACAAATATGTCCCACATATTTTCCTGATAAGGTCAGTGTTAAATACTTTGAGAATTTTTGCATATGTTATAAAGTGGGTCCCCAATGCCAGTTTGTTTCTTGCTGTGGATAAACTAATTTTCTAGTCATTGTATCTATCACCTTTGGTATTTCTTTTAGGCGTTATCTACACTTGAAATTTCTTCACTCTGAGTTTTTTTTTTGTTTGTTTGTTTCTTTCTTGCCTTTAAGAAATTACTTGAGATTTTTCTAGGCTTACTTTACTTTGCTTGTTTACCTTTTCCTCCTCCTGCCTTGTTTAAAAATTCTACACAGTTTAGTTCTATGGTTGTTTTTGAAATAACACACTGTGCATTTAACTTTGCAAGACTTGTGGTTGCTATCTTCATCTGAAATTAACAGGACATCACAAATTTTACTCCTATCCAAACATTAAATATTTTAATTCTATTCATGTTAAACATGATAACTTTGTGATAATGTTGACTTAGCCATCACTATAGATTTCATAGTCTCTTTTTTTCTTTTATCTCAGAATTTCCTTCTGGGAATTTCATGATTCCTTTTGGAGGTTTTCTATTTTTTTAAGAATATTTGTTAATTGCAAACTTTAATTGCTTGGTTCAACTAACTATTTATGTTAGTTGTTCAGATTACAGAATTCTAAATTGGCTATTTTTTTAATCTCAACACATTGAAAATACTATTTTAGTGAGTTATGGCTTCCGTCATGGCTTCTGGAAAGTTTACTATTTGGACAGTTATCTTGTGTCACAGGCAATCTCTCTATTAATCTGCCATCGCTGTGAAAGAAGTCACTTATAGTGACAACGCACTTCTTGTGCATGCATGTGGCGTGTGACTGCTGAGCCCCAGATGACTTAGGTTGCACTTGATTGGACAGCTCTGCTTCAAACTGTAGGTCTGGCTGGTTTTGGTGCCTCCCTGTGTCCATGCCAATTCCATCTGCCTTTATTCTTAAGCCCAGATATTATTTGTTTGTTTGTTTGTTTGTTTGTTTGTTGTTTATTTTAACAGTTTTACATTAGACCAACTTGCATGCTTAATCTTCTAAGGTAAAACTGCTAAGGACATAGTAGAATTACTAGAGTACCGGAATAGTAAATGTATGATTAAAGACAGATAGAAACCCAGACAATTTCTTATAGGCTGGCCACATTTTAAAAAAAATCGTATTTGTGGCCAGGAGAGATGACTCAGGGATTAAGACTCTGCTTTGCAAGCAGAAGGTCCTGAGTTCATATCCCAGGTCCCACATAAAAACAACAGGCAGAAATGGCAGCAACCTGCACTGGTGGGCAAAGCCTGAGAAATCCCAGAGCAAAGCAAAAAGAAGGTAGAAGCAATCTAGGATTATCCCCAAAGTCACCTTGGTACTCCTCAAAAACACACAGTGCCCTCTGATACACACACACACACACACACACACACACACACACACACACACACACACAAATAAAAGAAACCTTGAGAGTGTGTGTGTGTGTACAAGTTGTAGAGGGCACACAAACCATAACACATGTGAGGAGATTGTGATAGTTAATACTGGGTGTCAACTTGACCCATCTGGTATTAACTAAGATCAGCTGAAACCACACCGGAAAGATCAGCTGAGACCGCCTGAAGAAATTATACCTGTCCCTAGATCCCATTGGAACCTCCATAGATCTCATAGGAACCTCCCAGTAATGGACTATATAAAAGGGACCACAGAATATAGGAAAGAGAGACGCTCCAGGAAAGCTCCAGCTATGTGGAGGTCTGCTGTGACTTAGCCTGCCTCCTGCCAGCTTCAGCCAGCCAGCCAGCCATGCTGTCTGTGCAGTGTATCTTCCCTCTGGAACCCTAAGGTGAATAAATCTCCCTTTCTCCCATAAGTTATTTAACTTTGGGTGCTCTTCCACAGCAATAGTAAAGAGTAACCATTACAGAGATCAAACTCAGACCCTCAGGTTTTCTTGTAAAGCAAATAAAAGTACCCTTGCCTTCTAACCCATCTCACTGGTTGTAGGTAGGATGCTTTTAGAAGGTACTATAGTTATTCTTCACAAACTGGTCTGTGAGAGACAGACATACTAAGGAATCCTGGATAAATGAAAGCTTGATTGATGGCACTTGGCCCATAAAATGGAGTTTGGAATAAATGCATTATACTCTATCCCTTGAGGAAAATCTAAAGAGAATTTTGGTAGCTTATAAAGGTCATCATAAAGCTGTATGCCATCATTTCTCAGTTTATTTAAGGATTGACCTATAATGGATCGATGACCTAGAAGGGTCAGAATAAATGTTATGGTGGCTTATTAAGGATTTTCTAACAAAATGTGCAAGATCCAGATTGGAGTGACTTCAAATAGAACTGTCAAGTTTGTAATAATGTTCAAATGAATTAATAATCATCAGATAAGAGTATCCTGTGATTTAAAAATTATTATAGCATCCTTTTAACTTTGGGATATTTCCATCAGTTACAAGTGTTCTTCATGTCATTAGACGAAATCAGCCTTTGACTGAAATCATGTTTTACCTTTCTTATTTGTTGTGTGAATCTCCATTTGGGAGCAAATAATCCTTTTCCTCATTTGTGTTACCTAAATGCCAAATGAAAATGAAAACATAATTAGTATAAATATTTAGATCTTAGTAGGGTGCCTCAGATCATTAATTTTAATTTCAGAAATTCATTGTTCTTATAAGGCAAAGTCATTTTTTTTGGTTTATACATAATTTTATGAAACCATGAACTTCTTTGGAACTGATTCACATAGCACCATGTAAATGAAACATAGGCCAGTTCCCTAGAGTTGGTGTTTCTGGAGATGGACAAACACTTGAGATGCTCTGTGCCTACCAATGCTAGAAAGGGCAAAACTCAGGCCAGGGATGTTACTGCTTCTTGAATTTCATTTTAGAAAATATACAGGCACTGTTCACCAACAGGTTAATCAGTCAGTCGATTCAATTTTATGAGTTGATGTAGAACTAACCTTTGCATTCCTATTCACAATGTAACACTTTCAGAAGGTAAATTAGAGTTTCAGTGAAACTCTTTACAAGGAATTCAAGTTTGGATGCTAGAGAAATGTTAAGGTATGACCACTATCTGAGTTCAAACTCCAGTCCCAACTAAACTTGCTGAAACTTTCATCTAGATGTGCTAGTAGTGTGCGATGTCTTCCTTAGACACTGGGTTACTAATTTAAATGTTAATAAGTATATTCGGAGTTATTGATTCAAACTCAGTACTTATGGGATCCATCCCCAAATTCTGACTCATCATGAAAGAGCTTGCAAATCTGCATTTTTAATAAATAAAAAGCTTCTCCTGAGCTTTTGAGAGATTATCATTTGACATGTTTTAATCACATATATTAATCAATTGCAATGATATTTCTTTGCATACACATATCATGCACTTCCATGACCATCCACCCTTCTGTTCTCCTCCATCTCTTCCCAATGGACGTCTAAGGATGGCCATGAGCCCATACTTTGTTGTACATGTCTCTGGACCTTTGGATTAACAGGACAGAGGTAAACAAGGTCTTAGCATCGTGGCGTCTGGCTGTTTCCCTCATTGCCTCTTCTGGTTTCATCCACACAAGATCTGATCCAAGGGTTTTTAAAAGAAACATTACAATCAAAGATAGGAAAAGATGAGAAAAAAATATAACGGGAACAAATTTGCAAACTGTAAAACCTCGATTATTTGCTATAGTTAAACTAGCAACTTTGTTCAAAATTCCCACACTCCAAGAACAGGAGGGAAAAATAGTTTGCTCTGGTATTGGTTTTTATTGAAGAACAAATAGAACGTGCTATGTTCGACGGAAAGCAGAAGGGTACTGAGTGCTGAAACAAGCATGTCTTGTCTTCAACACTCTCTTCATCGATAGGTGCAGGTGAGATGTCACTCTTGAGAGTGACCCCCCTCCCCCAATGTCTTTCTGGCAAATGAAGGGCAACATTTAGTACTTTACTTTCACCTCCAGACTTTACTCAATGCTTGGTACAATCTCTTTAAAGGTTTCCTCTTCTGCTGTGGAATCATGCCTTGCAGCCATGGGAGTCCTGCATACCTTCCACAGTCAGGTGATAAGTGTTAGCCAGACACAAATTCATCCAAGGCGGGATGCATCATGGAGCCTTTCAGTTGAAAACATGATAGGGGCAGAAACACGTCACCTTGCCCATGAGCTGCAGATCTCATGCAGTTTGTAGCCCTGGACAGGGCAGAATAAGACGACTTTGGTTTTTGGTTTTACCCCCTTTGGTTCCTGAAATTGGAAGCGCAAGAAGACAGGTCAGAACACAGGAGAGCCTGCGATTCTAGGGGAGTCAAGAGCGGCTCACGGAAGTGTGGGTATGTGAACACAGGATGAACAGTGTTGACTGTATGATGGTGCCCAGGGCTGTTCTTGCTCACACATGACAAAGGATTCGAATGAATTCTTGTTTATTATTGGTAAGAAGTGAGATGACATCTTGTCACAAGTAGTTAATCTAGAAATGATTTTTTTCTTTCATGTGCTTTTAGTAAAATTCATGCCTGTAGCGATGATGTATTAAAAATGTTTCAAGGAGCTGAGAAAAAGGCTCAGAGGTTAGTTAAAGCCTTTACCTCACAAACGAAGGACCTGAATTCAGATCCCCAGATTCCACATAAAAATGCTGGGCGGAAATGGCAGCAGCCTGTAATTCCAGCCCTGAAAAGCAAACCCCAAAGCAAAACAATAAAGAGGTAGAGCAATGCAGGATGATTCCCAGTGTAACCCTTAGGCCTCCGCAGGCACACACACTCAAGTACACACACACTCAAGTACACACATACACACACACACACACACACACACACACACACACACACACACAGAAGAAAAGGTGCAAGGGTATTTGTCTCAGTTACTTTTCACATTTTTTTGACAAAATACCCAACAAAAGCAACTTAAGGAAGGATTTATTTATTGTTTATTGGCTTGAGGTTCAAGGGGTGATCATCCGTCATGGGCGATGAGGACTAGGAAGCCCCAGTGTTTCTGGAACCAGGACAATGGTTGGTGTGGCTCAGCTCACAGCCTCCCTTTTTATTCAGTTTGGGTCCACAGCCCCATGGAGTGGTGTCGCTTGGGCAAATATGGAGGAAAGCACGTGTTTTACAGTGAAATTTCGCTTGCTTTCTAAGATGCCACCCACCCGTGCGTGGAGTGAGCTGGCCCACCGTCCTCATCAGTGGTGCCCTGGAGCGCTGGTGCCCCTTGTCAACAATGCTGTCTCTTGTGATAGGAGCATAGCAATCTCTCAGTGTTGTTTCAACTTACATCTTTCTCATGTGGTGGGAGCATCTTTCCATATACTTAACTGGTCGTTTGCTTATCTACCTTGGTAAAATGAATGCTTGGGTCCATTGTCTATTTTCATTTTCTTATTGCTGAATTTTAAAGAGTCCTTTTGTGTATTTTTAATTAATATTTCTTCATTCTTTTCAGATTCTTTTTTTTTTTTGCAACTATTTTTTTCCATGCTGTGGCTTATCTACTCATCCTTTTGACATTTTCTTTCACAAAGGAGAAGTTTTTATCTGAATGAAGTCCCGCTTATCACCAATTTCTGTTGTGGTTCGCACCTTTGGCATTTTTCTCTGCCAAGTGACTGTGATATGTTGGGACACCTAGATTGCCCCCTGGCTTCTTCCTAAGCGTTTTATAGCTGTCTTTTAGAGTTAGGTGCATGATTAATTTTGAATTAATTGGCACAGTGGTTGCAAACTCTGTGCCTAAATGCTTTTCTCTCCCCTCCTTTCCCCTCCCCTCCCCTCCCCCTCCCCTCTCCTTTCCCCTTCTCCTCCCCTCCCTCTGCCCTTCCCTCCCCTGTTCTCTTCTCTCATGCAGACCTCAGGCTGCACTGCTTGGTTCCTCTGACAAACTTTAGTTGACTGTGTGTTGGGAGCCCCACCGGTGACCTTGTCTATTCTTTTGCCACTGTTCCTATTAGTGAGGGCTTATACAGTCTGAAGTCTAGCAGTACTAAGTTTTCGGCTTGTACTCATTTAGTTGTTACATTGGCTTTTTAGAGCATTTTGCTTCTTCATATGAATTTTAGTATTAATTTGCCAATTCTCCCCCCCCCCAGAGGAAAACAAACTTGGAAAGATTTTGATTTGGATTATGTTGAACCTCTAGGGAAAACTGAATAGAACCAACATTCAGATAAATAAGTCTCCCTATCTATGAATGTTTGTTCACCTCGTTGACTTTGGACATTTGAATTTTAGAGGTTTACAGTTTTTCTCGTATTTTATAGATCTTGTGTTAATACAGATTTTAGATTTATACTGACATGTTTCATAGTTTTGGTGCTAATGTGAATGACAATATGTACTGAATTTCACTCTATTTGGTATAGAGGAAGGCAATTAATTGAGTTTTTGAGTTCACAGTGTGCTGTGAACACACTGTATCATTTAGTCAGTTCACGTAGGTTCTCTATGTGGACCATGTTTTCTCCTTCCCAATTAATGTACATATTATCCCTTTTCATGTCACACTTGCCCTGATTCTTACTTCTTTTTAAAATGTTGTTGCTTCATGAGGACTTGAAGCATAATCTTGAAACAATTTTTGCCTTTGTTTCTCTTTTCAGAACTCTTTGTGTTGCTTCCTGCTAACAAAATAATGGGTATGCATTGTGTCATGGATCTACTTTACTAGACTGAGGAATCTCCCACTATTCCTAGTTTGCTAAGAGTTTTTTTTTTTTTTTTTTTTTTTTTTTAATCATGATCTTGTCAAATGTTGTTTCTGGATTTGACGATCACATGACTTTCTTCAACTTGCTGGTTTGGTCAGTGAGTATATTGATTGATTCAGGATGTTTCACTAGACTTTCATATCTGGCACAATCTACTTTATTACTTTATCATGGTATGTCTTTATTTGCATACATTGCTGGATTTTATTTACTAATATTTGGAGGGAGGTTGTATTGTGCTTATGAATAGAACCAACACATTTGGGTTTGGGTAATGATATTTGATATTTGGATAATGTCATAGTTAGGCACAAGTGTCAGTTTGACAGTTGAGGGTTTGAGTTCTGGGCACAGTTGTAGAAAATTAGTGGTTGAATTAGGCCCAGAGCAAACCTGCAGGAGATTGTCTAGCTGGTGCCAAAGAGCTAGCCTGTGGTGGGACAAGGCCCTGAACAGATGAATAGAGTGCTGGGGGCCGGTTGAGGAATCCTGTACACTTGGCCAGACATGCTGGTCTGGCAAGTAAGGATTGTCCGTCTCTCAGCTGTTATGTGGTAATGGTGTGGCCAGTTCTTTTGGCCCTAGTGTTGGTGCGTGCTCTCCCGTCAAGCTAGACTGAGAACTAAAACCAGAAAATCATAAGAGAGAATAAACCCCTTGTTCCTTTAAGCTGTTTGATGGTCATCTGTCCGCAACTATCAGGTGAACTACAACAGGTAATACAGGCCTCACAATAAAATAAAATGAACTAGGAAATGGATACATCTGGATCTTGTGTTTTACATCTTGATAGAGGTTTATCTGGGTTGTCTTTTTTCATGTGGAAGTTTTGCAATATTGAGTCTTTCATGAAATTGGTTTGTTTTATTTATCAAGTTGGTGATTATAAGCTAGTACATGGTCTCTTCCTTCCTTCCTTCCTTCCTTCCTTCCTTCTTTCCTTCCTTCCTTCCTTCCTTCCTTCCTTCCTTCCTTCCTTCCTTCCTTCCTTCCTTCCTTCCTTCCTTCCTTCCTCTCTTCTTTTTTCTCTTCTTTTTCCCTTCTTTTTCTCTTCTCTCTTTCTTTCTTTCTTTCTTTCTTTCTTTCTTTCTTTCTTTCTTTCTTTCTTTCTTTCTTTCTTTCTTTCTTTCTCTCTCCCTGTCTCTCTCTCTCTCTGTCTCTCTCTCTCTCTGTCTCTCTCTCTTCTTTATTAGTGCTGGGATTGACTCAGCACTTATTCATTCCAAAGGCTCTACCACTTGAGCTGAGCGCTATCCACAGCCTCTTCCTTATCATTATAATCTCTGTGGTAAATCCCCTCTTCCATTTCTGAGATTAGCAATTTGTGTCACTTGTCTTTTTATCTTATTGACTTCTCTAGAATCCTTTCAGTTTTGCTGATTTTTTTTTCAAGAACACAATTTTAAATTTATTTTGTTTTCACTTTCCTTTTTCTGATCTCTATTTTGTTATTTAGTTTATTCTCCTTACTTTGTTTTTTCAAATTTTTCTAAAACTTTATTTTTATTTACTATGTGTGTGTGTGTGTGTGTGTGTGTGTGTGTGTGTGTGTGTGTGTGTATCAGAGGGCATTGTGTGTCTCTGTGGAGGAGGAAGAGTGACTTGGGGAATCATTTTGCTTTGCTCTGGAATTTCCCAGGCTCTGCCCTTGAGGGCTGGAAATGCAGGCCATTACCATTTCTGCATTTTTATGTGGGGCCTGAGATTTGAATTCAGGACCTGCTTTTGAGGCAGAGTCTTAACCCTTGAACCACCTTTCCATCTCTGGATTACTGAATCCAGACTTCTTCTTTCACCTACTTTTCCTTTCTATTTGTCAGATTTTGGTGTATTAATCTGCAATTCATGAGCTAATTTACATCACAGAATTTCCTTGATATTTCTTTTACAAAGGGCTTCCACACAGGAAAGGCAAATACTCTTCCACTCAGCTTTTGGTTTATTGTTAATGCATTAAATTGAGTGTCCTGGTTTCATTATATTAAGAGACTTGGAAATAGAATCCCTTCCTGATTCACATTGAAAAACACACATCAAAGTGTTATGGTAGTCAAGTCCTTTTTTGTTTGTTTCGGGAGTCAAATGATATGACATTGCATATACGCGTACAAGCCTTCCATTACACTCTGCGGGTTAGGTATGTGCTTATCGGGGTCTGGCTCTATGGCCTGGCCTTGAATCCCTGGCTGTCCTGCTTCAGCCTCCTGAGCATTGGGGTCGCTGGTGTGCACCACCATGCCATGCTTGTCTTTGCTTTTCATATGTTTTGCTTCTGGCTTGACTTTTAAAAAAATACTTTATTTGTTTATGGTGCATGTGTGGATGTTAGAGGACAAATTTCTTTCTACCATGTGGGCTTCCAGGGCTCTTCAAGTTTTTAGGCCATCTCGTGCCCCCTTCATCCCTCAATGTTCCCCCACCCTCTTAGACTTTTTGACATACCTTGGCACAAATTGCATAAACTTGTGTTAAGGTCACAGTTAATGCTCTAAAAATATTTCTAAAGGTGCAGGGTGTGATGAGATCCCTGCCCCCAACAGAAGAGCAAATACTGCCGGTGTAGGAGCTAACCTTCCTGAAAGCAAGCCTTGCCAGGACGCACAGTGCTCTGTCCAGACTCAGCATGGTTTCTTTTCTCCTTCCTATGCTGGAAGCAGGAGGGAGATTTTCTCACATATTTACTACGAGAACTTGGTTAAACTTTTGGAAATAAAGCTCAGAAGTGATTATTCTCCTGACTTTGTCTCCGTAAGACTTTTGCTTCTCAGACTGTCCGCATATCCCCAGTCTCTAGCGCGTTGTCACTAGGATGGGGGTTCACCTACTCCAGGTCATGGTTCCAGGCATTTCCTACTACTGTCCTTGGGTCTCTCCATTCTCCCAGAGTCCTCAGTATCCACTCTGACTGTTATGGCCACGGAGGCGCATAGCATCGCTGTAGAGACACCTCAGTGAAGGGATGCTTGGAGGGAGGAGGAAAGAAAGACCCACGACTCAGTGAACAGTTCCTGTGGTTGAGGTCTGTTAGCAAGGATTCTATCGTCTTCAGAGCAGGATCAGTACGAGTCACCCATGACTCTCAAATAAGGAAGGCAGTTGACTACTGGGCCCCCTTCTCCAGCAGCATCTTTTACTGAGTGGGAAAAATGCTGTTAGATTTTTCACATGCCCAGGAACTCACCCAACGCAGTTGATTTTTTTTTTTTGGCAATTTCCTCCAGTGGCTCATCACACCGGGGCAAGGATTGCTTCAAAGTGATTGGAGAACATTATCTTTGCTTTAGAAGCTTGACTCACAGCCAGCAGCAAATGGATGTTACAGATAAAAGGAAGTGTGGTTAATAGCAAGGCAGGAAGTATGCAGTTGCCTAGGAGATCACTTCCAAGTTCACCTAGATAGCTTTAGGGATTATGGAACAGGGTTATAAAAACATTGTATCATTCAAATAAGGAGGCTTTATCAAGTTCACATTGATAACGTTGAAATGGCTCTCAAAAACACTAAGGAGACAGTCTTCATTTCTTGAAAGGACCAATATAGTTCATGGAAGAAATCCGCCAACGGACTTTAGGGCAGTAGAGCTGAGCAAGTCCTTAAGGGGTTTTCTCAAGTACCTCACAGTGATACAGACAAGCTGAGAGGCTAGTAATTTTGTTAAGTTTACACAGTGAGAGCAGGACTGGGATTGGAATAGAATTCAGGATTTCAAAGATTTCTTGTAAAAAAAAAAGTCCTTCCTTTAGTCTATATTTCAAGCACATAAAATGTTGGTACCCCCCTTCCTGTCTATCCTTTTTGGCAATGTATTTTGTTTCTCAGAGCTTGACTGGGAGTTACAGCTGATACATAGCACGTGGGAACTGAGGATGCTGGTACGTATCTGGCTGGTACCTGACAGCCCCGACACAGAATTACCCTCCCCAATATCAACAATACCGAGATTGAAAGAGCCTGCCGAGAAGTACAACAAATTTAGCCATCTTCCACGAAGCCAACAACATGTAGGAAAATCTCATTTAAAGATAATGATCTGGAGAGATTCTATAACATTGGTATGGTGGGGCAAGATTGTAACTCCATCTACTGAGAGGCTGAAAGAGAATTGCAAATTTTAATGCCTGCTTGAGCTACAAAGCAAGTTAGCAAATTTAAAGCCAGCTTGGTCAATTTAACAAGATCCTGCTTCAAAATGAAATAATAATAATAATAATATAATAATAATAATAAAGGGCTGGGGATAGTAACTGAGTGATATGGTATGTATGGTCTTAGGTTCCATTCCCAGTACTACCAAAAATGATCTACCAAAAGGTTTGATTAATCTACTTTCAACGTAGATTCTGAACTAAATTTTAAACAACCACAAAATTATGTATCAAAAATACATGTACTTAGACTAAGATTAATAGTCTTGTATTAGCAAATCATGAAAAAAAATCATAAAATGAGAAATCCAACAAAACTTTTCATAGGCCCTGGAAACAATTTCATAGTTCTTTTCTCACTATTAGAATCTTGCAAACAACAAGCCAAGTGGGATGGGAAAGCATTCCTTTTTTATTACATTTTTTTTACTTTTTTTGCCTAATCATACAAGCTCAATAGGTACCCCCTTCTTTCTCCCTCTCGCTTCCCCCCATTATCTCTCATTGCACTCTTCCTCCCTCCCACCCCCCCACCCTTTTTCCTTCCCTTCTCCTCCTATCTTGGTGCTTCCTGAGAAAAGCATTCTTATAAATAAAAGCAAAGCTCAGGATGTTCCAATACACAGCTCTGTCATGTTGGAGTTTGCCTGCACAGTCAGGATTTTTGCCTCCAATAGCAATATTCTGTGCATTCTTACATAAAGTCTATACAATGTGTGAAAATATTTGTGCATGCTAAGAAGCCACAGTGGCAAACATGTGCAAATTCCCATCTTCTGATATCTTTTCAACCAATATTCAGATAAGCGCTATTTGTCTGGCTTTACTTTTCAAAGAAAAGTAGAAATGAAAAAGAAAAATGGTATTTTCTTAAAGGGCATTTTTTTAGTAGACGTTTAGTTAAATTTATTTATTTATTTTATTATTTTATTTTTTAAAAATTTTTATTATTATTTCCGCTCATACAAACTTAATAGGTACACACCGGTTTCCTCCCTCCCTCCTCCTCCCCCTGAACCCCTGCTCCCCCTCCCCTCACCCTTCCCTCCCCATCCCCCAAACCCCAGAGAATCCTTTAATGTGCATGCCAGACTCTCCTCTGGGCCCTCCTCTCCGATGATGTACAAGGACCCAGTGGCATTTCCCTGAACCCTTTCCTGTGTTCCCCTTAAGCATAGGAACACTACTATGGCTGTCAATTCCTTGCCTCCAAGGATCTTGGTGCCTTTAGCCAATGCTAGACTTTGTGAGGTCAATAGTGTGTGGGACATTGTGCAGGGCATGCAAAGTCCAATTATGATTGCTTCGGCCCTAACTTATGTGAAGTATCTTGCATATCATTGCTCCTCCCATCCTTGTGCTCTTACAATCTTATCGCCCCCTCTTCCGCAAATGTCTCTGAGCTTCAGGATGGGGAGAGATTAGGCTGCCTTAGTTCTAGGTGGTTGATATAGAGTCTCTGAAGTACTGGATTATAGTTTGTTGATTTTCTTTTGCAGTTTTGCTGCTCCTGCAATGCCCTTCATTACATCCTGATGGGTATTTATTGTATTTCACCCTTCTCTTAATTTCCATCTTTGGAATTATTCTGGTTGTTTCTAGATCTTACTCCATTGTTTTAAACCTCTGTGGTAATGGCATTTAAGGTATCAGTTATTTGGAACTTTTTACTTTTGAACATTTCAATTAGGCATTCATAAAACATGGTTAAGTATTGGTTATATACCAAGAACAAATAAAATCACTTTCTTTCTTAGCCTAATTCTGAGCATCTTTCCTGAAGTCTATTTTTTGTGTAACTTCAAGGTAAATAATTTATTTTTCAAGACTGAAAAAAAAATCTTTTTAATCTGTCTGCCCTATGGTAGAATGAAGGTAGCTTTGATCCCTACCTTCACTTTCTCCCAACCCTTTTCCATTTTATACCTAAAGCCTAAGCTGAAGGAAAGTTATTTTTCTGAAAATCTCCTGAATGCTACAGGGAAGGGGACGTCAGAGACTCAGGTTTGTTCTGTGTCTTGGTCCCATAGCATGTCATGAACTTCCTTCACTTTCATGTTTACTTTTGGAAAGACTCATGTGGAAAGAAGACAAGGTAGAGATGTTCAGTGGGGTACAAAGAAAGAAGGATCTGGATGGGTATCATGAAGTAGAGTGGAGCTATTAGGAGAAGTGAAATATCTATGTATCTATATCTATCTATCTATCTATCTAATTCTGTTATTATATGTTATTACATATATTAGAAGTTTTATATAATACATATATATTCCAGAGAAGTTTCTGGTCACAACATTGAGTTCAGCCATCACTGTGCCAATATTCATCCACAGTGCCTTGATTTATTCATTTAATTTTTGTTCAAAAAAAACAGACATGCATTATTGTTGACTATTCATAGAGTAGTAAGGCAGGTGTTTGAAAGTCATCCCTTACTGCTGGGATTACTTTGAAGGAACACACTCTTCCCCAACTTTACCTTTGCTCATGAAAAGATATGGAGATTAAGCTCTCCTTCACATATAGGCCCCACCTTATGAACTAATCAATGAGGAGAAGCACTCTCCCCAGGCTTGCCTACCAATGAGGGAAAGCCATTTTTCCTGGGCTATCTGAAGACATAAATACACCTGACCTTGGCAGCTTCTTTGCTGCCTGCCCCTCACAGCACTCTACTTGTAGAGTCCCTGAGCTGGTTTCTAGCTCCATGTTCCTCATGGATTCCATGCCTGGAGCCCATGAGTCCTTTAGGGCACCCTAGCCCCTCATGGCACTCCACATCTGGAGTCCATGAGTTCCAGTTTTTCTCTCTTCTAATAAACTCTACCTTAATACTCTTCTGGTTTCAATCTTCGACTCGGAGCACAAGAACCCTGCAACGATGGGACAGTCATCCCGCAACAATATCATTGCATCATGGGAAATTAACTGCCCAGTGTTCTCAGGACAAAAAAATCTTCCTAATACATTGAATATACCTATGAACTGATTTCTTCAGGAGTACAGGGACAGAACTTTAGTATGTATGTTCAAGTGCCTGAGAAAAGTATTTGAATTGGTGACATCCAGGATTGCATACACATGTATGTGCGCACACACAGCACACACACATGGAAAAAGTGAGAGCAAGAGTGAGAGAGAGAGGAACAAGAAGGAGGAGGGAGAAAGGAGGAGGAGGGGGAAGAGGAAGAGGAATCCAACAGAGTGGTACAAACATGTCCTATGCTGCATCGTGGAAACATATTTCTTGAAGTATTGATACTAATTTTACACAAAGCCTGAAAACTCACTCTCATCCCTTCAGAGTTCTGGTTTTGGACAGAAATATGCTTGTGAAGGTGGCAAGGACAAAAATTTGAGAAAGAATAAATAAATATGGAGAAAAAAAAGAACCTGTGTGTAAAAATTCCTAGATGGTTTAAGTTAATGTCTATCTGAAGACCACAGGTAACTAGTAGCTTATGGAATATTAATATTTTCACAAGCTGTCTCCAGAATGCTAAGTGGATCATTGCACATGTCGTGTAGATAACTGTACTGGTAGAGATGGACCGGGTTATAGAGTCAGTCACTGGAGTCAGTGAAGGAATAAAGTGAAGTAGCAACCTTCCCTGTAGTAGAACACGTTTGCCTCTTATGAGAATAGTGCAGGCCAGAACGAATCACAATTGGGAAGTAGCTGCATAAACAGGTGGGAAGAAACTTGAGAATGGGAGAATTGTTTTCCAGGCCTTTTCTGGCTGCCACAGGAAGCTGGGGCAGGTCCGTGTTGGCCAGAACTTGGGCTCGTGTGGTGTTTGCAGATTCAGATCCCTCCAACTGAGTCATCTTTGTATTTACTCAGAGTGTGGAATGTGGGGTGGGACAATAAAGCCCCTAATTCATCCCTGCGAGGCTCCGCAGGGGACAGATGTGTGCGCAAGGAGCACTGGGGAGAAGTCGATTTAGCAACAGGAAGCTAATTACTTCATTTTTATTCCACAACAAAATCTGAACCAGGTGGCTGGCAGGCAGCCGGCACGTGAAGATCCTTCTTCCTCTTTCTCGTTCGTGGGCTGTGGTTGCTGTCAGATGTGTGCGCAGAGGCTGAACAGCCGTGGGCCGTCAACGTGTTTATCTCGGAAGTCTGGGCTCAAGCAGGACATGCGGCTGGATCACCTCCTGGCGGTCAGTCAGTCTCCTGCCACGAGTGGACAGTGTGCATACGCACGGTGCATGTTCCTCACGCGCTGCTGAGAAGGAGGTTACTCCACTCTATGGATGTGGGACTCGCAGGGTTAAGGCTCTTAGGCATTAGCATGCATCAGATTGGCTGGAGGGCTTACTGCGCCCCCTCCCCCCAACACACACACGGAGTCTGTGATCCAGGAGGCCAGAGATGGGCTCTAACAATCTACAGGCTCAGCTAGGTTCCTAGGTGATTGCGTTGCTCTGGTCTGTGACCACAGAAGAACCTATGTAATGTGCTAGACAAAAATAAAACAGGGAGAAAGGGAGGGAGGGAGGAAAGGGAAAAGGGGGTAGGTAACAAGGGGATCCAGGGAGGGGTGGAGGGAGGGAGGGGAATGGGATACTTATCAACTTTGTATGAGTGGAAGAAATAAATAAAAAAATACAATACAATAAAACAGGAAGAGTGCATGTTCACTCACACACACACACACACACATACAATGACACTTTCCTTCCTTCACGTTTGACTGAATTCCTGAGTTTTAAAGTTATATAGCAGAGCTGCTTGTAATAACCTCATCAGTTAGAATACTCTGTTATTGCTACAGCCCCTATTCCACCTGGTTGCTCTTAGAAATGCAAATACATTAATCTTACTTAAAATGAGTCATCACTTGGTCAGAAAAGAAATTCGAATCCACTGTGGGCCGACCAGACCTCCCACGCTGGTTTCACACCCACACCCATACCCACACCCCCCACACACATGCAGACACAAACACACATACACACACACCAGAAATGCGCACCATGCACGAAATAACTCTGTTGTGTTCTCACACTAACGAGCACGTTTTTTGAGTATGAAGGGAGATTTCTTTTTCTTCAATTCTTTTCCCAGAGATCTCTCCTGACCTCCACCTGGCACTCCACGCAGGGAAGGTTTTGCAGAAATTGCTACAGCAGAAGGTGGGGAGCTGGGGTGGGCTTCAGACACTAGCAGAGGTTAAAGAGGTGATTTACAGTGTATCAGGAGATATTAACCATTTTTGCTATTAAGAATGACAAAGGCTCTGCATGAACCTGTTAGTCTAAGGAACTAATATAGGAGTTGGCTGTGAGTATCAAAGAAAGGAACAACAGTTTTGTAATATAAATCTTGAAAAGAGGAATGTAGCCACCAGCATGGGCCAAGGAGACATCATTTAAAGGAGGCAGCATGGGCTTTAAGGAAAATCTTGCTAAGGGTCCTAGCAGGTTCCTTCCTGCTTTCTACTTGAGTTTCCTCATTTTGTCCTCCTTTCCTTTCCTTCCCGTTATTCATGGCATTTTTATTCAGCCCTAATACGTATAAATAGCATGTAAGATGGAGTACAGGAAAGCCAGGCAGACAAGATCCTTGCCTTAGGGAAAGAAGGGCTGGCAATGCTTCCCTATTTAAATCCACTCATGCCCCAAGCAACAGTTAACTCTCCATATTAGATTCCACATTTCTGAATTCGGCGGACCTAGAGTTATTGAATTGCCCCTGTTCTGAACATGTGTAGCCATTTTCTTGTTCTTGTGCTCTCCAAACAGTAGCATAACAGCTACTTCCACAGCAAAGACATTATAGTAAGTCTCATAGGAGATCTAAAGATGATTTATAGAATAGGACAAGGTATGTGGATTATACATGGACATGTCACCATTTTACAGAAGAGACTGGAATAGCATGGACTTTGTGGATGCCAAAGGGTGATGGTATCATATCTTTACCCCATGTCTCTGATAGACTCCCTAAGAATGACACAGCTGTAAACCACCCCTCCCTAGTCTCCCCATTCTCACTGTTAGAAAAAAAGGAGAGGAAAGAAAAGGAGCACAGACGCGGACTGCATCCACAAAGACTGAAGTTTATTCTGAGCTCCAAGGAGGGAGCAGGATGGAAATCGCTACTGCTTTGGGATGAAGGGCACAAAACCTTTAATAGTTAGAGCGGGGGTGGGGGAGAATGGGTCAGTTTGACAAGTTTGTTTGTTAGCTGCTGTAGTTTCCTCAGGAAGACCAGCATTGGTCTGATCTGTCTGTTTTCCTTTTTTTTTTTAAATCAGATTCTGCTAATATTTGACAGTGGAACAATTTAGTTTCCTTGAATTATGGTCTTGTGGCTTCTGATCCATCAAAATCAGACTCTTGATGGATTAAAAACAAAAAGGAAAAATGGACAAGATTAGGGGAAATTTGGGAGATGGGATGATGGGAAATTGAATTGGGAGATGGGGCCACAAATCTCTCTAAACCACCGGCTCTGGATAGGCTCTTGCTTCATCTTGGAACATTCCTTCCAGGAGCTTCTACCCTTTGGTTTGGTTGTCTTCTGTGTGCTGATGTTGTGGGCTGAGTATTTTATACTCGTGGGACCTGGACATTCATGAGGAATCCCCACCATCCCAGCCGTTGAAGTACACGCAGCATGTGGTCAAAGTAACAGCAACTATCTGCAAAGTCTATCAGTTGAGCAGTTAGTGCACCATAGCCTGCACCTGTGGTTAATTCTAAATTATATGGGATCACCTACCTAACAATTTAATTTACGGTCATAGAATTAAGCAACTTGTATTTCAGATGTATCGTTAGCCATTTACATCCGAGCATCCTAAAGAACAGAGATTGTCATAGTCTGGCCATGTTCTGAAGTACTCGGAGACCTTGACTGTGCCAATGGTTGAAGAGAAAAAACAGGCTGCAGGGCTCGGGAGCCTTGACTAGATGAAGTACAGTGAATAAGAAGCATAGGCTGTAATTGCATGAAATTGAGGTCTGTGGAATTAGAATCAAAGCTCCATCCTCTACCGCCTGTGTGTATCTCCTAAGCCAGAATTCCAAGAGCAATATGAGGTTATTAATAATACATGCATTAGAGGGTTATGAAGTGAGAAATATTAAACACAAAAGCGTTAATAAATTTAAAAATAAGTAAGTCTTGTATTTTCTTCCACTTCTTCTCTTCTTCCCTTCCTGTTTTCCTTCCTTCTCAAATACAAGCTCTCTGTAGGCCTCTTTCCATATTTAAGTGATCTGGTTCTCCACTATGTGATCCTCAGAACAATATCATTGCTCTCTAGTGAAAAAGACAGATTCCCCAAGCTCTGCTCAGAAGCTGTGAGGGCCAGAAGGAAGAATCTGGGATTTCAAGAGGAGACATCTTTGCTCTGAGGGGCAGAGGGAAGTGTTATCAGCAGGTGTTACAGTTTGCCTGCCTGTTGCCAAAATTAGCAATCAAAGAGCTCAGGGGGAACAAAGTTTTTTTTTTTTTTTAATGATCCTCAGTAACAGTTCTTAGTCCAGCTTAGCAGGAGAGTTCATGTCAATGCCAGGAACTGAGGGACCTGGTCGCACCATTTTCACAGGTATTGCTGAGACAGGGGAAAATCCTCACCAGCCAGAGGGCAAGTCGATCCAAAGTGTGCCAAGTTCCTGAACTGCCTCCCAACCATCTTGTGCAAGTGCCCAGGGAGTGGCACCATGGGCTGGGTCCCACATCAGTTAGACTTGCTCAAGGACTTTCCTCAGCTACCACCCTTCACAGATGTGCCCAGAGCTCAGTTTTCAGTGGTGGAGCTGACACCTGTATGTAAGTAGCACAACAAGGAAGTGATGCTGTGTGCTGACGAATGATTTCACCAAGGTTCAGCGTTCCTTAAACATAGCTGAGAGCCCCCCATTAGCTGGAAGCAGGGAATATGGTCTGCTCCCCCCACCCCCTCCAAGAAATGAGGCTGGTGTCGCTATGATGCTAGCCTCTACTTCATCTTCCTTTTTCCATCTGGATCTGACTAACTGACACTGGAAAGAGGGAACAAGCTCCTTGTGAGAGCATGAAGTTAATCACTCCAAACTCTGTCACCCGTTGGGTAGTTTAGTGCAAGCAGTGGGTAAAGGAAACCCAGAATTACGGGGGTGTATATGCAACCAAGTTGCACTTCCACTGGGAGTCAGACCACCCATTCAGGTGTTCAAAGGCTGCTGAGCTGGGTGGAACTGTTGCTGGAGATGAAAACTCGGCGTTGTTTCGATCTGAAGTAAAAGACTGGGGGGCTACTTGGACTAGCACCAACGCTCCAGGAGGGGTGATTAGTTCCTGCTAGGGACCCTGTTCTGCTCTGAAGGCTGCCGAGCGCTCCTGCCTGACAGGTTCACAGACATCTCTGGAAGGGGAGGTATGGTCTTACTTTACTTCCCCCCACGGTGGCCAGGCCATCTGTCTGGTGGCAGTGTCAGGAAGCCCTCGGGATTGTCCATAGAATGTGTCTGAGAGCACTCGACTAGAAATCAGAAATGTATTCAAGTGTAATCTACACTGTCATCAAGAGTGATGTTTTCTAGAAAGTTCCTTGTAGAAACTTCAGGGGGAAAATTGTAGAATAAAGTAACTGGAAATTCCTCTGAGAAATCATTTGGACTCAACCCCAGGACAGAGAAAACACCAACAACAAACATGTCTCTAAGCCCTGATTCTCTTCTGCCTGTGATGACAGCCAGGGTAGCAGCTGCCCCTGTCAGCAGAGGAGGAGAGAATCAGAGTCAGTGGTAGTTTTTTCCCCTCTCTCCTCTGTTATTTGGGCTGTAGCAGTGTGATACTTAACAGTTCAGAAGTATTAGCCTCAGTTGGCAAACTATGGATTGAAAAGCAGTCTGGCAATTATGATGAGAAATGAAACCAAGTTGAACCTCCAAATGTCACATTGTTACTGAAAAGAAATCAGAACCTAAACATGTGAATGAATTCAACAAATATTTACTAAGCTCCTGTTAAGGGAGTTTTCGAATGTCAAATGGAAGAGTCATCTGGAGGGTTTATTAAAAATGTAGGTTCCAGAATTTCTAATGATGTGTTAGAAATAAAGCCTAGAAACCCGTAATTTTAATAATGATCCCAAGGGATGCTCATACTAGCACTACAAATCACTCAGTGAATCACGGGGTCTCAGGAAAAGGGCACGTCCTTTGTGTCCCTGCATCACTATCTTCCCACTGGCAGAAACGTTAAGTCTCTTCATTTGCCAGGAGATAATTCAGGGTTATGACTCTAATGCTTTTCAAATGCCCTAAACTCTAAACACGTACTCTAAGGCCAGACACTGCCCTCAACTCTAGAAGCGCTTGTCTGCCCAGTACCTCTAGACTGTTGTCTAGGAGACAGTGTGTGCTTAGCATGTTGAACATATGCAATCTTCTGTACCTACTCTACATGCACATGACCACCCACCTCAGTACAAGAACAATGTGTTCTTCCAGTTACTGAAGTGAATCTCAGAGGATCTTTGAGTCTTTTTGCTTTACACCTCTCATCCCTTCAAGCGAGCAATCCTATTGCTTACATTTTTCAGTTTCATCCAGAATCATTGCACATTCATTCTTACCATCTATCATTGCTACCTATCACCATCTCTCTTTTTTTGGATCCCAAGCTTACATGCCCTCTTCTTCCACCCCCCCCCACTCCCATTGAAGTCTACTTTCAGCACAGATGGATTCTGCTAAAACAGAAATCAGGAGATGAGAGGTCTTT
Organism: Typhlomys cinereus; assembly: GCA_023101885.1. Taxonomy (NCBI): domain Eukaryota; kingdom Metazoa; phylum Chordata; class Mammalia; order Rodentia; family Platacanthomyidae; genus Typhlomys; species Typhlomys cinereus. Next base: position 2,985,724 of record JALPQD010000118.1, read on the forward strand.
GTTTCAGGCGCTCATCCTCTTTTGTTCAGAGTAGAAGCCAGAGCTCTGTAAATAACCTTGTACTGCCTACCGACCCTGGTCTGCCATGGCTGTCCTTGCTTCCGTTGTCATATTCCATGGTTTCCTGCTTCCTTCTGCATGCTCATATCCTTCTGTGTTACCCTGTTTCATTCTACAAGCTCATATCCTTCCAATGTTACCCTGTGGTTCATTCTATCTTTACCTGGTTCAGCCTCATGTCCTCTTCTCAGTATGGCCTGTCTTGGCTGCCCTATTAGATCTTCAATATATATTCTCCCCCTTACCTCTCACCCACTTCTACTCTTTCTCAACACCTCTTCCCCTTCCAAACTCTGTGTTATTTTTTCTATATCATTTTGTTTGCTGATCATCAGAATCCTACTGTCACATGTGTCCTCTTCCTTCCCCCATGGGACTGCGAGCGTCGCCTGTACCATAGTAGTGCGGGTTACATGACCGATACCCTGTTAGTGTCTGCTGAGTTCTACTGTTTGAGGAATAGAAATTCTCCATGCCATGAAATAGCATTGGGAAATATTACTTTTATTCATAGCAGTCCTTTCATCTTTGTTTTACAAGGGAAAAATAGAAGGAACAAGCAGAAAAACAAAACATAAATCCCATCTGTCTGACAAATAACAAGGAACATGAGCATTGCCAAACAATTAATTGGAAATTTTTCTCATTCTAAATGTTTCTCACATTCACTTCTTTCAATAATTAAATACAATGTCTCAGGCACTATCCTAGCTATTGATGGTATTCGAATGAAAAAGGCTTGGTTTTTACTTTAAGTATCACATTCATTAGAAAAGACAGATGTACAGAGAAATATAACTAGAAAACCATAACTGTTCTCTGATGTGCATGCTGCTGGTCGCCACACACACCTAGACAAACATTCCAAAGCACAGTGACACGTGTTACCAGAAATGTAACAAATGTCATAGGACAGGTGGCCACTGTATGGTAAGAATTTGTATTTGTAGAAGAAAGGCTAATGGCTGAAAAATGTGAGCAGTTTTGGCTAGTGGGTAGGATTTAGCAATGACACTGTTATAGTTAGAGACAGGTGTCATATTGATGGTTGAGAGTTCAAACTCTGGGCACATTGGTAAAGAATCAGTGGTTGAGTTAGGCATTGAGTAAGCCTGCGAGAGACTGCTGTGGAAGGCCCAGCCATGGCAGCAGGAATAGTTCCTGGGCAGGTGAATGAGATGGAGCTGGTCAAAGAGGATGACATGCTGGTCTGGCAAGTGAAGACTGTCCTTCTCTCGAGGGCCTGGAGAAATGGCATGGCCAGTTCCCTCAGCTCTCAGTGTTGGTGTGAACTCTCCTGCCAAGTTGGACAAGAAACTGTAATCAAGAAATACAAGCCAAAAAAATAAAATCCCTTGTTCCCTTAAGCTGTTTGGTTGTGAACTTATCAGCAATAATGCAGAGTAACTGCAATAGACACAGAGTGAAGATCCAGAAAGTGGGGAACATGGCATTTACTAGAAACACAGTGTATTAAGACAAAGGCCTGGGTAAATTTACTGAACCTTTGTTCTGAATAAATGGGATACTTCTGTTAATGGGAAAGCTGTATGTTTCTTTAAAACCCTGGATGGGTTTCTCGCTGTGTGTTGGGTACCAGGGCTGAGATGGAAAGAGCACTAGAGGAAACCTGGGTTCTTCTCAGGGGGTGGCTGGCTGAAATGAAGGCTAACTGACAAGCAGATGAAATGCAGGGGAATGTCACCCTGAGAGGAGCCATGGCACAAGAGAGCAGTCGAGTCTGTGTGTAGGCAGGAGAGAAGATAATGGAGGGAGTGACGTGGGGGTAAGACTTGTGGGATGGTAAATACACCAAAGCGAACAGGAGGATGAAGAGTGCTACAGGTAAGAGAATGTCATGTGTGTTGACCCAGAGTCCACCCGGAGAAGTTCAGCATGGCTGGAAAATAGAATAGAAAGGGGAAAATCTGAGCGTTGCTGAATGGCACGCTGAAGTTGTCTCTTGACATACTTCATAGGAGTGTTCAGTTTCACTTTCATCCAAAGGGAAAAGGTTGCTAGTGCATGCTGATATTTGCATTTTAGAAGGCTCATTTCTGTATTAATATAATAGGCTGGAAAAGACTAAGCCTGGAAGCAAGGAAATCTGTTCAGAGGCTCCTGCAAAAATGCAGTCATGTATAGAGGGATTAGTGGATGAGCAAGATTATAGTTTAGGAAATGACAAAATGCGGAGAAAACAAAGGGATAACAACGGATTCCAGTTTTTGTCTCTATTCTTCTCTTGTGTCAGTAGTGTGTGCATGTGCACATGTGTGATGTTCAGGTGGAGGCCCAAGGCTTTCATCAGTTGTCTCCCTCAGTCACACTTGGCATTATTCATTGAGGCTGTCAATTAAACCCAGAGCCCACTGATATAGCTAGTCTGGCCAGCCAGCCTGCTCAGGAATCCTCTGTGTTTCTTAACAGCCTCACTTCTCTGGTATCAGTTTCTGTTTTAGTTTCTTATTTCATTGCTCTACTAAACACCTAACCCAACAATTTAGGAGGACAAGGGGATTAAATTGACTTATAATTCCAGATGACAGTGTACCGTGGCAAGAGAAGTCTGTCTGGGCCTATGAACCAGCATAAACCTGGACTTCTCATGGGAAACAGGAATGAGAAGAGTAGGAATGAATTAGGTATTTGGTCAGAAGGAGCCCAGGATGTCTTCCATCACCTAAGCTGATTTCATTTGCAGCATATACAAGTATTTACAGGAAGAAAACCAAACAACAGCATGGCCAAATTCTTAACAGGATTATGTTAAACATACACATTCTGGCCTAGCAAGAACAAGCAGAAGTGACACCTACTTGCTATGTGGGACCAGACACGATGGGTGTCTCCAGATAGGCAAAAGGCATCACGACAGCTAATTGCTAAAGGGGACAATGAATGTCTCAAAGCAGAGTTACCTGGTTACTTTGGCTATGTACATAATCTTGTGATCCATAGATTAACATATTTAATGGTCTCAAAATGCACAGCAAAGAAACTGCAGAGAGACCACCAAAGGTTCTCTGGTGCTGAGAAGAACAGAAGCAGTCTGATTGAAAACAGACAGGAGGCAAGTTCAAAAACTCTCAATGGGAGAGGAATCTGTCTACTACTGCTGATTCCACATGCTAAAGCATCATTCTCTAGAGAGGGGGCTTAGTCCTTGGCAACCCCCACAGAAGTCGCACCAGCATCAAGAGTCAAAGGAAGCTCACAACCGCAGCAGGAGCACAAGCCTAGACCAGCACTGCTTTCTGGATCGCCATTCCCAACTAGCTTTCTCTCCATCTTTATTCACCTGTCCAGGCAGTGGTCACACCAACTGTGTGACCAATTTCATGCAGTTCTACTTCCGTTTTGGAATTTCCCTCCGTGTCTAGGAACCACCTTCACACTCTGAGCTGTGCACAGCTCCCAGCCGTGCCTGGCGCCTCCTAGTCACGGACTGGAGGACAGTTTCACACTCAGAGGTGTGTGAAGCGATGTTCTAGGCTGCACATGTGCATTTCATCATCTCAGAGGGAAGTAGGTATCAGCTGGTGGGTGTGATGACATATGCATGCTGTCTTGTACTGTTGCTCTCTTGTACATTCCCAACAACCGTTGACTAAGGCTCCCCTTTTCCATATTCTCAACGTCAGTTACTTTATTTCGGGAGGATTTGCTTTGTAGTTGGTTTGGTCATTTGTGTTAAATAGTAATAATCCTCCTGGAGGTAAGATATTATTCACTTTGCCTTTGAGTTCCGTCTTCATGAATGGTTGATGCTTCATTTGCATGGTATCCATGACTGTATCGTGGAGAAAATTGGGGGGGGGTTGGCCTTGCCTCCCTTGTGATGCCTTCTTGCGAGGCAAGTTTTCTATTATCATTCTAGGTTTAAAACTTGTTTTGCACCCGGAGCATGGCCCCTGTGATTCTTCCATCTCCTAAGTAGTGGCTATTCCACGCTTGCAACCCAAACCCAGCTGGTTTTGTCCTCTGTGTGTCCGTTGTGTTGTGCTATGCAAAGAGGGAATATTTTTCAATCACATTTTTTTTTTCATTTGCTCTCTTCTTTCTATATAATTTATCTCTAGATTTGGATTTATTCTCTCCTTCTTCTCACTTGCCAAGAGAGCGTGTTGGTTTCTGTTTATACTTATGAATGTCTCTGTGAAAATTTTATGAATCCCTATGTACCTATCTACCTACTATGTATCTGTCTATCTCTTCTCTATCTATCTCTCTCATCTATCTAAATATCTAACTATCTGCCTACCTACCTACCTACCTAACTACCTATGTATATCACTCATTCTCTTTGTATTTTAAACATTGTCTTGATATAAAATAAACATATTCCAGACTGGTCTCGAAACAGGCGGTCATCCTGATTGCTGCTTATGTTTCATCTTTTCTTCGTTTTGTTTTTGCACTGAAATCCTAATCCCTGTGCCCTACCCAGATGAGATTATGAGATTTTTTTACAACCATTCTGACTTGTACAGTTAAATATTTACCGTTTCCTTCACATTTCCCCCTCGTTATTTTCGAGTTCCTGTGCTTCTTTTCATCCAGTCTTTTCCTAAGAGCGTGTTGAGCGATTTCTACAATGTCGTGAGCTTTCCAGTTTGACTGCTCTTGCATAGTGACTTCAGGAATCCCTAGGGGGCTTATCTTCATAGAGTGTCTCAACACTGGCATTGGACTTGTAGAAGTGGAACCAGTACACACTCTAACAAAACGCTCCTTCTTTCATTGAGTGAAAGATCTGGAATGGTGTCCTCTTGTACACCTTGGGAAATATTCATTTTCGTGGCATCATTATTTCATTTTGAAACATCCAAAATATTTTTATTTGATTTGAGAAGGAAAAACATACATGCCATGGTGTGTGGGTGTAGATAGGTCAGAAGTAAAGTTGAGAAGTTAGGTTACGTTTCTGTCCTATGGGCTTCTCAGGACTGAATTCAGCCTTCCAGGTTCATGAGTAGGCCCTGAAGGACTATGATACCCACCACCTTATACAAGTTCTCTGGGTTTGACATAGAAGGAAAGATCATAACTGACCTAGCAAACTAAAGTCCCTCATAGAACTGGATCATCCACTATAGGGAGTTATCATTCAGTCTCCCTGCTCTGGGTGAGGGGAGGCTGTACTTTGCTGTCATGGAGAGGAAAGGAAGACATAATTTGTCAGGTAACTTAAGAGCAAACTGGACTGACTAGGCGGAGACAGGCATTGCGGGCAACTGAGGAGTGAACTGGGGAGTAGGCAGAGACAGGCATTAGACGGGAAGCAAGCACCTTCTAGCCGTGTCCTCACTCTTACTCACTGGAATACACAAAATCCATTGAAGAGAGTCATTGCACTTTCAAGCAATCATTCCAAAGGATCGCCAGGGTAGAAAAAGAACAGTCACAAGAGGATTCCTGTGCGTGACGTGGAGCTTTCCAGCACGTCAACAGAAAGAGATTCCTTGAATGTCTTAAGAAAGATGTCCAGAATGCAAAACCTTGGTAGCACATGCACCAAGGGAGCTCTCTTTCTCCTTAACACTCTTGCATTTCAGTAAACTCTCTTCCATCCTTCACCTTGCCTCTATTTCTGCCCTCTTATTTTTCTCTGAGACAGGCTTTGTCTGTTTCTGCAGCTAATAGAGGCCACTCTCTCCCAGGCAGAGACTGAACATGAAATTCTCCTGTCTCATCCTCCGGAATGCTGACATTACAGGAATGTGTGACCACACCTGAGTGGTTTCTCTTGAAAATGGTCTCAGTGTGACTCCAAGCTCCTTCTGTGTACAGGACTGTGGTGGTTGGTTTGAAACCTCATTCCAGAATCAAAATCTACTAGGATAGGTGGGAAGGTAGGATTCTTCTCACTTCTGTTGCATTTGATGAGGAATCCCTAGGAAACGATGATTACACTTGGTAGATTGTCAAGTCCACAGGCCAGTTTCCAGTCCACCTCAAGCACCTAAACAATGCTAGTTGGGGACATGTCGAAGAAGGGCATCAGGGGTGATGAAAGGGGGTATAAGGTCGATGTTTGGACTGAGATTGGCACTTGCTCTTACCTTGTTTTTCAGGAGGTGACAACTGTAATTAAGTTCTGAACGAAATGGATTCCTCCTTGCAATTATTTGAGGAGATCGAAGAGTTTCTGAAGAACTTCCCGACTACCCTGAAAACCGGGCCGATGTGCAGCTGAGCCAGAAGCACAGCCCTCCATGCCTGTGACTGACCCTGTGCACGGAAACCCATGGGACACAGCCCAAAGCCCCAAGACACATCTGAATGGCCCAACATTCTGGGGGCAGTCCTCACCCAGGACTCAGTGACACATGCTGGTGAAACCCTTCTAGTGCCCCTTGGAGAGCCCAGGATGACTGTTCCTGAGAGCCAGCAAGCTGGACTTTTACGGCAGACCAAACCCACAGCAGGCTCTCAGGTGAAATGTCCATGAACCCCCAAAGTCATTTTGCTACCCCCCAGTAGCCAAGATGCAATGTACCAGGAAATCCAGCTGGGTGTCTCCAGTGAAAGCAGCCAGAAGGAGACCTTCATTGTAAAGGAGATTCTGGATGTCGGCCACAGTCCAGCCCTTTGTGGAGGTCAGGAAGAGACCTTCAGTGGCAATCAAACTCCTCCCTATGGGAGCCATGTGGTGGCTTTTGCTAGTGGCCAGACTTCAGTGAGGAACATCCAGTTACTTCTCTGAGTGACCACACTGTTTGGAGGCAGACAAGACCTTCAATGGTGACCAGATCAGCTATGGCACTCAAATATCTCTCCTTGACGATTCAACCCACTCTGTGGCTCAGAGCAGGCCAAGTGGCAAACCCTGGTGGGAGTCAAATGAGTCCCAATGACACCCCCAACCTCTGTATGGCTCAGATGTACCCCAGTTTTGACTCCTACTTCTATGAGACACAGATACGTCCCGTAGCTTCCCTTATAGAGTGGGATTCAGATGGGTCCCCAGGGCAGCCCTTACCTCTATGGACGTGATGTACCCCAGTGTCACCTCTACCTTGCCGGGGCTCAGATAGGTGCCATTGGCAGCCAGACTATATATGGGGCTCAGATGGGTGCCACTGAAATCCCAACCCTCTGTAATGGCCAGAATATCTGCACAGATCAGATTGGGATGAATAATAAGCACAGATCCCCAACGTGGGACTCACTGTATCCAGTCTCAATTACCAGATATCAGATGGGGATCATAGCATGAACTCTGAAGCCTGTATGCATCAAGTGCCTCTTTCACACAAGGACAGCATCCAGAGTACTTGCAAGCTGCCCTTTGGTGCAGGGACAGCCCTCAGAGAACACGTGGAGAATGCAGAAAGCGTCGACCTTTGGAAACCTTATATCTGCCCCTATCCAGACTGTGGAAAGGCATACTCAAGGGGTGTCCACCTTCGAATCATATACGTGTACACACTGGTAAGTGGGGTCTATGGTTCAGGAAGAGGGACAAGTGTCGGTGGATATTTGACTTGACAGGACTTGGATATGCTTTGTGTGGCTGCCACTCTCCTTCAAGGCTGGGAGTCCAGGGGACCTCGGGCATGGCTGACAGTTTGAATTGGCACTTTTCAGGACAGATTGTGGTCAGGGTCAAGCCAGCCTGGGGACAGCCCTTTGTCTATCCTTACTACATCTATGGGACTGGGGTGATGGGAATGAAGGAAGGGATTTACTTGGGCTCTGCTTGTGGTCCTGAGTTGATCCTACCTTGAAGAGATGAGGGCTTCACATATTTCCGAGATTTGACCTGCACTTCAGGACTCAAGCCATCCTCTACCAGTAGCTAAAATAAATACCTAGGATTTCTACGATTGTGGAGAGTCTTCCTCCAGCTTTGCTGGGATTCCCTCTATACATTTACTCTTAGCACAGAAGTTGTCAGTCAGCCCACCCTCCTCTAATTCCCTCAGGGACTCCCATCATTTCGTGGCATTTATCTTTCTCTTTTCTTCCATCATTCAAGGTTTCCTCTCCTCTCTCTCAGCTTATCTCACTCTCCAGCTAGTCCTCTTTCCAGGCTCTTTTGCCTCTGCAACAAGGTCCCCCTTTTCCTGGTTGCTGTCCACATTCTGCTCCTCCACCTTTTTCTAAAGTGTGACGAACGTCTCCTTTTCTCTCATGCAGGCGAGAGGCCTACATATGTGACGTGCAGGGATGCACATGGAAATTCTCCCGCTCAGACGAGCTCCTTCGACACACAAGAAGGCACACTGGGGAACGGCCCTACCAGTGTACCAGCTGCAACAAGATTTTGCAAGAGCAGATCACCTAAGACAGCACCAGAGAACCCAAGAAACCTTTCACCCCACAACGGAACTCTCAGCTCATCTGCAAATGTGCAGAACTGACATGCAGGCTCCCTGCTCAACATGGATCCCCAGGCTGGCTGCCATCCCCAAGGGGATGCAATCTGCCAGGTCGAGCCCAGTCCAGCTCTCTGTGGCCACCACCTCACCAACTGTGGACAACGAAGTGTGGCTTGACTGCTGGGACAATTTCAGTGCTACTGGCCGCCACTGCTGATGCCCCCACTCCCGGAGGACCCGCGACCTCCAGGGCACTCTATGACTGACCTAACACCAACACCCTGGCCCCCCTTCCGATATCTCCTTTGAGCCAACAGTCCTGGCTTGGGCGCACTCTCCTGGGGTGGTAAGGACCGTACTGGCCGCCCTCCAGTGGCACCCAGGGTCCACGCCTAGAGTGTCCTGCAAGCAACAGCCAGACACCGCTTCGCCTCCCTCAGTGGAACTGCATACTGACCTGCAACCACTCCATCTGAGTCTCTGCAGGCTCCCGCGCCCTCCCAGGACATGGGCTGCTGTGGTTGGCCCTCCTCTGCGCCTGATGAAGATGGTGTTGCCCCTTTCCTGGTACTGGGTGTTCATCACTCTGGAGATCCAGAGCTGGCGAGCACAAGTCCACCCTCCCTACTTTTCCACTTCGTGGTTCACAGTTTCCCCTTCCATCAGCACAGAGAGCTGCTTGGCACCACGCACAACCTGTCCCTCAACCGCTGCTTTGAGAAGGTGCCACGCCACAACAAGACCCATGAAAAGGGACCTGATAGAGCCGGGATCCTGACTGCCAGCCCTTCCGCCTCGGGAGTCTTTGTTGGAAGCAGAAGCGGCGCTCGCAGGACAAGAGGAGCAACTCTGTGGTAGCTTCCAGGACCCGCAAATGCTACCCAGTCGAAGAAGCCCTCTAGTCTGCCCCCGGCCCAAAATTCACTCGAGGGCAGCCAGAGTATGGCATGCCCTTTGTCAGCCACCTCAACCCCATAAGGATGATCCCAGTGGAAACTTCCAGCCAGCCCTCTGCAGCAGCTGTCACCCTGGATGCAGGGGACCAGCTGTCCCACTCCAGCATCTTCCCCTTCACCTTCTTGCCAAGGGCTCTCTCCATATTCCTTGCAGCTCTGTCCCCTCGGGGAGAGCCATCTCCCATGGCGTGGGAGTGGGGAAACAGAGCACCTCTCCGGAGGCAACCCATTCTATCACTTCAGTATGGTTAAAGCCTGGTCTACAGGGATGGCCCCAGTAGAAGCCAGGCTCCATTTACTGCGTGCCCCTACTCTTCAGAAGCTCTTCGAATGCATTTCCAGACAGCGACTGAACTTCTGCCTCACCGTTCTTGCCTGATTCTTGAGGCCCCCTGACTAGGCTCTCAGAATCCAATGTGGGATTTCTATCTCTTTGACACCCAACAAGCTTTTACAGGGTTCTCTCGCTCCATGCACACCTCTCTGCAGGAAAACAACACACTTTGCTCGGGACAGAACTCTTGAGGAGTGTGTCTCCTCATTAGCAGCTGGGACAGCAGAGTGAACAGCCGAAATTCTAATGGCAGTTTCAACAACAACAGCAACAAAAATTCCAAAAAAATTCTGGTTGAAACGGGTGGCCAGAAGAGACTTACAGGACTGACGATCCTCCACAGCAGAGCTCTCTGTTTGTTTTCCTAGAGAAGTTGCATAATTGGAATTTTATAGGACACTCCCTTATCTATATCTATCTATCTATCTACCTGTCTATCTATCTATCTATGTATCTATCTATATCTATCTGAATATCTATCTATCTGCCTACCTACCTACCTACCTATGTATATCACTCTTTATCTTTGTATTTTAACATATTCCAGACTGGTCTTTAACAGGCGCCCATTATGCCATGTGCGGCTAATGTTTTCATTCTTTTCTTGTTTTTGTTTTTGCACTGAAATCCTAATCCCTGTGCCCTACCCAGATGAGATTATGAGATATCCCCATCATAGGATGGCACACGGAATCTTGTATGTGGGGACAACTTTGCGAACAGTTTGATCGGAAGGCACCTTCTCCCCTGTATGGGATTCCAGGAAATGACCTCGAGGGCATGGCGATCCACATTGCTCAGCGGGCCCTTGATATTTCATGGCAAGGACGAAGCAGGCAATGATTGGTCTACGCTGGGCTCCGTCACAGAGGGCGTGGCCGTCCAAAGGCGGGAATCTAAATCCTGCTCCCGTCAAGCCAGATGCTGCGAGAGTCGAGGCCAGAGCAGGTGTCTGACTTGCTTTCTGCCACTTCGCTTTGGATCCAGCTCCTGCCTGTCGCCTTTGCTCAGACCTTGGATCTACGTTCTGCATGCGCTTCTGGTAAGTGTCTTCTTCCAAATGACAAGGCACAGGTTGCTGGCTTGGGCGCGAGATGAGAAATTGTAGCGAGGGCATGGTTCACTGAAGTGGTGGTGGGGAAGGCGCAGAAACAATCCACCATGTTGCACTTTTTATGTACGCGTTTATCCCGCTGAGAAACAGTGGCCTGTGCGGGAAACGGCATAGTGCGTTTTGCTGTCGCTGAAGGGCTTCTGAAGGATCACAGGCATCCCTAGACCCTGGCATCTACAAAAGTCTTCGTAGTGTAGCCCAAGCTGGGCTCCTACTCCTGATCCTCCTGCTTCTGCCTCCTTCAGCAAATCATACTGGTGCGCACTAGCACACCCGGCGGCAACCAGAGTGCCTGTTCAGCCTTTATGATTAGGACAATAAGAAGAGCAAATGAAAAGCAAGTCACAGTAATGAGAAGAGCATGCAGTCTTCTTGGATATGAACTTGTATCTGAAGGTGTGACAGGTTCATTGAAAAATGTCTTTCAGTGAGACACATCTTGTTGTCCTGAATGCCATGAGCCTTGGAGGTTTGCGGCAAAAAGAAAACGTAAAAACACCAGAAAGTTACTTCTTCACGGGTCCCTGTTTTCTGGGATTTCCAGGGAGACCTGAAAGGTCACCTTCTAGGCAAAACGCAGTTCTGTCCTCCACATGTGCTTTCTGCCCTGATTCAGGTAGCTGCAGGAGGCAAAGGATTTGCACTCTCAGTGTCGCAGATATGATTGGTGCAGAAGTCCAAGAATCAAGTGCTCTCACAGTAGATTTCAAGGATGTCTTCTTCCCATAGCTTCCCTGGGTTTGGGAGTATTTCAGTGCTGGGATAACAAATGTGGCCTGTGCACCTTGTTTCACCTTGAGACTATTGGGTTTTTGTTTATTGTTTTGGTTCGTTGTGATTTTTTTTCTTTCCAGTCAGGGTCTCACCATGCAACCCTGGCTCCTGTTAACATTGGGCCTCCTGCCTCTGCCTCCAGGGACCTGACATTACATACTCAGGCTGCCTTATCTGGATCTTTTAACTTTATTTATTCCCTTTAATTCATTTTTATCTTCTGTATGCTTTGGTGCTACTATCATCAAACACATTTCAAGAGAAGGCAGATAAGATAAAGAGTTAAAAGGAAAAAAGAAGTACATCCTTAAGATTGTGCCCACATCACAAGTAATCATTTCAATCTTTATTATTTATTTATTTATTTATTTATTTATTTATTCAGTCATTCATTCTTTCACACATTCATTCATTCATTCATTTATTCATTCATGCTGTCTAGCAGTGTATCCATACCTGGACAGAAACTCACTTGTGCTGAGGAGCTGAACTCACAGCAGTCTGGCTAACTTTGCCTCCCAGGGTAGGTGGGGGCGGGGAGTCAGGAAAATGAGACCACATCCAGTTCCAATTACTTTTCTTTCCTTTTTTCAATACACAATTCTTTCCATCTGATACCTTGTACAATAAATATAGGTCCTCTCCCTCAGGTAAATACCATTCTCACATCTGGCTACCAAGGTCAACTGAATCTGGTTACTCCAAGGACCATATGTGTAGGTAGACTCTGTAGTTGGTCTTGCTGCCACTGGTTTTTTTCTCCGTCTTGCAGAAGATCAGAGCCTTTTCCTTCTGCTTTTTCACCCCGAACATTTTGTTGTATATAGAACATGTCATCCAAAGAGGACCTTTCACCTTCTAGTAGGAACTGGATGTAAAATATGGCCTCCAGCCCACTCATCAGAGCATGCTTTGGAGAATATAACAAAAAGTGATTCCAAGATTATAAGAGATTATGATTTTTCTTCTCAGAACTGCATGCTGTCTTGTACTGTTGCTCTCTTGTACATTCCCAACAACCGTTGACTAAGGCTCCCCTTTTCCATATTCTCAACGTCAGTTACTTTATTTCGGGGAGGATTTGCTTTGTACGTTGGTTTGGTCATTTGTGTTAAATAGTAATAATCCTCCTGGAGGTAAGATATTATATCACTTTGCCTTTGAGTTCCGTCTTCATGAATGGTTGATGCTTCATTTGCATGGTATCCATGACTGTATCTGTGGAGAAAATTGGGGGGGGGGTTGGTCCTTTGCCTCCCTGTGTGAATGCCTTCTTTGCGAGGCAAGTTTTCTATTATCATTCTAGGTTTTAAAACTTGTTTTGCACCCTGAGCAGATCTGGCCCCTGTGATCTTCCAGTCTCCTAAGTAGTGGCTATTCCACGCTTGCAACGCCAAACCCAGCTGGTTTTTGTCCTCTGTGTGTCCGTTGTGTTGTGCTATGCAAAGAGGGAATATTTTTTCAATCACATTTTTTGTTTTCATTTGCTCTCTTCTTATCTATATAATTTCATCTCTAGATTTGGATTTATTCTTCTCCTTTCGTCACTTGCCAAGAGAGCGTGTTGGTTTCTGTTTATACTTATGAATGTCTCTGTGAAAATTTTACTGAATCCCTATGTACCTATCTACCTATCTATGTATCTGTCTATCTCTCTCTCTATCTATCTCTCTCTATCTATCTAAATATCTAACTATCTGCCTACCTACCTACCTACCTAACTACCTATGTATATCACTCATTCTCTTTGTATTTTAAACATTGTCTTGATATAAAATAAACATATTCCAGACTGGTCTCGAACGGGCGGTCATCCTGCCATGTGCTGCTTATGTTTTCATTCTTTTCTTCGTTTTGTTCTTGCACTGAAATCCTAATCCCTGTGCCCTACCCAGATGAGATTATGAGATTTTTTTACAACCATTCCTGACTTGTACAGTTAAATATTTACCGTTTCCTTTCACATTTCCCCCTCGTTATTTTCTGAGTTCCTGTGCTTTCTTATTTCATCCAGTCTTTTCCTAAGAGCGTGTTGAGCGATTTCTACAATGTCGTGAGCTTTCCAGTTTGACTGCTCTTGCATAGTGACTTCAGGAATCCCTAGGGGGCTTATCTTCATAGAGTGTCTCAACACTGGCATTGGACTTGTAGAAGTGGATCCAGTACACACTCTAACAAAACGACTCCTTCTTTCATTGAGTGAAATGATCTGGAATGGTGTCCTCTTGTACACCTTGGGAAATATTCATTTTCGTGGCATTCATTATTTCATTTTGAAACATCCAAAATATTTTATATTTGATTTGAGAAGGAAAAACATACATGCCATGGTGTGTGGGTGTAGATAGGTCAGAAGTAAAGGTTGAGAAGTTAGGTTTACGTTTCTGTCCTATGGGCTTCTCAGGACTGAATTCAGCCTTCCAGGTTCATGAGTAGGCCCTGAAGGACTATGATACCCACCTACCTTATACAAGGTCTCTGGGTTTGACATAGAAGGAAAGCTCATAACTGACCCTAGCCAACTAAAGTCCCTTCATAGAACTGGATCATCCACTATGGGGAGTTATCATTCAGTCTCCCTGCTCTGGGTGAGGGGAGGCTGTACTTTGCTGTCATGGAGAGGAAAGGAAGACATAATTTGTCAGGTAACTTAAGAGCAAACTGGACTGACTAGGCGGAGACAGGCATTGCGGGCAACTGAGGAGTGAACTGGGCGAGTAGGCAGAGACAGGCATTAGACGGGAAGCAAGCACCTTCTAGCCGTGTCCTCACTCTTACTCACTGGAATACACAAAATCCATTGAAGAGAGTCATTGCACTTTCAAGCAATCATTCCAAAGGATTCGCCAGGGTAGAAAAGAACAGTCACAAGAGGATTCCTGTGACGTGGAGTGCTTTCCAGCACGGTCAACAGAAAGAGATTCCTTGAATGTCTTAAGAAAGATGTCCAGAATGCAAAACCCTTGGTAGCACATGCACCAAGGGAGCTCTCTTTCTCCTTAACACTCTTGCATTTCAGTAAACTCTCTTCCCATCCTTCACCTCTGCCTCTATTTCTGCCCTCTTATTTTTCTCTGAGACAGGCTTTTGTCTTGTTTCTGCAGCTAATAAGAGGCCACTCTCTCCCAGGCAGAGACTGAACATGAAATTCTCCTGTCTCATCCTCCGGAATGCTGACATTACAGGAATGTGTGACCACACCTGAGTGGTTTCTCTTGAAAATGGTCTCAGTTGTGACTCCAAGCTCCTTCTGTGGTACTAGGACTGTGGTGGTTGGTTTGAAACCTCATTCCCAGAATTCAAAATCTACTAGGATAGGTGGGAAGGTAGGATTGCTTCTCACTTCTGTTGCATTCTGATGAGGAATCCCTAGGAAACGATGATTACACTTGGTAGATTGTCAAGTCCACAGGCCAGTTTCCAGTCCACCTCAAGCACCTAAACAATGGTAGTTGGGGACATGTCGAAGAAGGGCATGAGGCGTGATGAAAGGGGGCATAAGGTCGATGTTTTGGACTGAGATTGGCACTTGCTCTTACCTTGTTTTTCAGGAGGTGACAACTGATAATTAAGTTCTGAACGAAATGGATTCCTCCTTGCAATTATTTGAGGAGATCGAAGAGTTTCTGAAGAACTTCCCTGACTACCCTGAAAACCGGGCCGATGTGGCAGCTGAGCCAGAAGCACAGCCCTCCATGCCTGTGACTGACCCTGTGCACAGAAACCCATGGGACACAGCCCAAAGCCCCAAGACGACATCTGAATGGCCCAACATTCTGGGGGCAGTCCTCACCCAGGACTCAGTGACACATGCTGGTGAAACCCTTCTAGTGCCCCTTGGAGAGCCCAGGATGACTGTTCCTGAGAGCCAGCAAGCTGGACTTTTACGGCAGACCAAACCCACAGCAGGCTCTCAGGTGAAGGATGTCCATGAACCCCCAAAGTCATTTTGGCTACCCCCCAGTAGCCAAGATGCAATGTACCAGGAAATCCAGCTGGGTGTCTCCAGTGAAAGCAGCCAGAAGGAGACCTTCATTGTAAAGAAGATTCTGGATGTCGGCCACAGTCCAGCCCTTTGTGGAGGTCAGGAAGAGACCTTCAGTGGCAATCAAACTCCTCCCTATGGGAGCCATGTGGTGGCTTTTGCTAGTGGCCAGACTTCATGTGAGGAACATCCAGTTACTTCTCTGAGTGACCACACTGTTTGGAGGCAGACGAAGACCTTCAATGGTGACCAGATCAGCTATGGCACTCAAATATCTCTCCTTGACGATTCAACCCACTCTGTGGCTCAGAGCAGGCCAAGTGGCAAGACCCTTGGTGGGAGTCAAATGAGTCCCAATGACACCCCCAACCTCTGTATGGCTCAGATGTACCCCAGTTTTGACTCCTACTTCTATGAGACACAGATACGTCCCGGTAGCTTCCCTTATACAGATGGGATTCAGATGGGTCCCCAGGGCAGCCCTTACCTCTATGGACGTGAGATGTACCCCAGTGTCACCTCTACCTTGCCTGGGGCTCAGATAGGTGCCATTGGCAGCCAGACTATATATGGGGCTCAGATGGGTGCCACTGAAATCCCAACCCTCTGTAATGGCCAGAATATCTGCACAGATCAGATTGGGATGAATAATAATGCACAGATCCCCAACGTGGGACTCACTGTATCCAGTCTCAATTACCAGATATCAGATGGGGATCATAGCATGAACTCTGAAGCCCTGTATGCATCAAGTGCCTCTTTCACACAAGGACAGCATCCAGAGTACGTTGCAAGCTGCCCTTTGGTGCAGGGACAGCCCTCAGAGAACACGTGGAGAATGCAGAAAGCGTCGTACCTTTGGAAACCTTATATCTGCCCCTATCCAGACTGTGGAAAGGCATACTCAAGGGGTGTCCACCTTCGAATTCATATACGTGTACACACTGGTAAGTCGGGGTCTATGGTTCAGGAACAGGGACAAGTGTCGGTGGATATTTGACTTGACAGGACTTGGATATGCTTTGTGTGGCTGCCACTGCCTTCAAGGCTGGGAGTCCAGGGGACCTCGGGCATGGCTGACTAGTTTGAATTGGCACTTTTCAGGACAGATTGTGGTCAAGGGTCAAGGCCAGCCTGGGGTACAGCCCTTTGTCTATCCTTACTACATCTATGGGACTGGGGTGATGGGAATGAAGGAAGGGATTTACTTGGGCTCTGCTTGTGGTCCTGAGTTGATCCTACCTTGAAGAGATGAGGGCTTCACTATATTTCCGAGATTTGACCTGCACTTCAGGACTCAAGCCATCCTCGTACCAGTAGCTACAAAATAAATACCTAGGATTTCTACGATTGTGGAGAGTCTTCTCTCCAGCTTTGCTGGGACTGTCCCTCTATACATTTACTCTTAGCACAGAAAGTTGTCAGTCAGCCCACCCTCCTCCTAATTCCCTCAGGGACTCCCATCATTTCGTGGCTATTTATCTTTCTCTTTTCTTCCATCATTCAAGGTTTCCTCTCCTCTCCTCAGCTTATCTCACTCTCCAGCTAGTCCTCTTTCCAGGCTCTTTTGCCTCTGCAACAAGGTCCCCCTTTTCCTGGTTTGCTGTCCACATCTCTGCTCCTCCACCATTTTCTAAAGTGTGACGAACGTCTCCTTTTCTCTCATGCAGGCGAGAGGCCCTACATATGTGACGTGCAGGGATGCACATGGAAATTCTCCCGCTCAGACGAGCTCCTTCGACACAAGAGAAGGCACACTGGGGAACGGCCCTACCAGTGTACCAGCTGCAACAAGAATTTTGCAAGAGCAGATCACCTAAGACAGCACCAGAGGACCCACAGAAACCTTTCACCCCACAACGGAACTCTCAGCTCATCTGCAAATGTGCAGAACTGACATGCAGGCTCCCTGCTCAACATGGATCCCCAGGCTGGCTGCCATCCCCAAGGGGATGCAATCTGCCAGGTCGAGCCCAGTCCAGCTCTCTGTGGTCACCACCTCACCAACTGTGGACTACGAAGTGTGGCTTGACTGCTGGGACAATTTCAGTGTCTACTGGCCGCCACTGCTGATGCCCCCACTCCCGGAGGACCCGCGACCTCCAGGGCACTCTATTGACTGACCTAACACCAAACACCCTGGCCCCCCTTCCGATATCTCCCTTTGAGCCAACAGTCCTGGCTTGGGCGCACTCTCCTGGGGTGGTAAGGTACCGTACTGGCCGCCCTCCAGTGGCACCCAGGGTCCACGCCCTAGAGTGTCCTGCAAGCAACAGCCAGACACCACCGGCTTCGCCTCCCCTCAGTGGAACTGCATACTACCTGCAACCACTCCATCTGAGTCTCCTGCAGGCTCCCGCGCGCCCTCCCAGGACATGGGCTGCTGTGGTTGGCCCTCCTCTGCGTCCTGATGAAGATGATGTTGCCCCTTTCCTGGTACTGGGTGTTCATCACTCTGGAGATCCAGAGCTCGGCCGAGCACAAGTCCACCCTCCACTACCTTTTCCACTTCGTGGTTCACAGTTTCCCCTTCCATCAGCACAGAGAGCTGCTTGGCACCACTGCACAACCTGTCCCTCAACCGCTGCTTCGAGAAGGTGCCACGCCACAACAAAGACCCATGAAAAGGGACCTGATAGAGCCGGGATCCTGACTGCCAGCCCTTCCGCCTCGGGAGTCTTTGTTGGAAGCAGAAGCGGCGCTCGCAGGACAAGAGGAGCAACTCTGTGGTAGCTTCCAGGACCCGCAAATGCTACCCAGTCGAAGAAGCCCCTCTAGTCTGCCCCCGGCCCAAAATTCACTCGAGGGCAGCCAGAGTATGGCATGCCCCTTTGTCAGCCACCTCAACCCCATAAGGATGATCACCAGTGGAAACTTCCAGCCAGCCCTCTGCAGCAGCTGTCATCCCTGGATGCAGGGGACCCAGCTGTCCCACTCCAGCATCTTCCCCTTCACCTTCTTTGCCAAGGGCTCTCTCCATATTCCTTGCAGCTCTGTCCCCTCGGGGGAGGAGCCATCTCCCATGGCGTGGGAGTGGGGAACAGAGCAGCCTCTCCGGAGGCAACCCATTCTATCACTTCAGTATGGTTAACAGCCTGGTCTACAGGGATGGCCCTCATGTAGAAGCCAGGCCTCCATTTACTGCGTGCCCCTACTCTTCAGAAGCTCTTCGAATGCATTTCCAGACAGCGACTGAACTTCTGCTTTCACCGTGTCTTGCCTGATTCTTGAGGCCCCCTGACTAGGCTCTCAGAATCCAATGTGGGATTTCTATCTCTTTGACACCCAACAAGCTTTTACAGGGTTCTCTCTGCCCATGCACACCTCTCTGCAGGTAAAACACACTCACTTTGCTCGGGACAGAACTCTATGAGGAGTGTGTCTCCTCATTAGCAGCTGGGACAGCAGAGTGAACAGCCGAAATGTCTAATGGCAGTTTCAACAACAACAGCAACAAAAAATTCCAATAAAATTTCTGGGTTGAAAAACTGGTGTGGACCAGGAAGAGACTTACAGGACTGACGATCCTCCACAGCAGAGCTCTCTGTTTGTTTTCCTAGAGAAGTTGCATAATTGGAATTTTATAGGACACTCCTAATTTCATGCTGTTCTACTTCCGTTTTGGAATTTCCCTCAGTGTCTAGGAACCACCTTCACACTCTGAGCTGTGCACAGCTCCCAGCCGTGCCTGGCGCCTCCTAGTCACAGACTGCAGGACAGTTTCACACTCAGAGGTGTGTGAAGCGATGTTCTAGGCTGCACATGTACATTTCATCCTCTCAGAGGGAAGTAGGGCTCAGCTGGTTGGTGGATGACATCTTCAAGGTCACACACAGGCAACTGGTACTTCTGACATCTGTATTCTGGTTCTACAATGCCAAGCCCACCCCATGAACAGACATAAGGAGAGACAGGATAGAGATGCAGCCATGCCTCACGTGAACAAAGCCTGATTGAAGTAAATGTCTTCCCTAGACATTCCTCTGAGCAGCACATGTGCACAACGTTTCTGGGTGTCTCCTTGCAAAGTCCATGATCGGGGTGACTGGTCTCAACTATGGAGCCCTTCTCAACTATGGTGTCAAAGGGCTGGCATCCTGACCTTTCCACAGAACACTGTTACGATTTAAAGAAACATAGCTTTTAAATTGAAATTTTCTTATGGTTAATATGCAAAGACATTTGTGGTCATTTTTAAGAAAATGTTTCCTGTGTCTGTGTGTGTGCCTGTGTGTGTGTGTGTGCATGTTTGTGTTTGTGCGTGTGAGCACATGCATTGTTTGTATTTTTATTTTTAGGACTTCTACATTTCTGGGATATATTTGAATAATTTCTTAGTGCACAGTCAAGTGCCTGGACCAGAATGCATGGCATCAACTGTTATTTCTTGAATATCAACTCAAAGGGTGGACATACATGAGTAGCCGTCCATGAAAAAGTAGTGATAGCCTGCTACCTCCTTGGTGACATGTTCTGAGGCTTTAATGGAGTTGTAGTGGGCTGTATGTTTTGGGAATCGATGCATGTCTGCGTTATAAAAAATTCAATTTCCCTTTTTTTAAAATTAAATAGTGGGTTTCCATAAGAGTTTCTTACAGATTTAGTTGAAATCAACCCACACCTTCTATGTTGTCTTTTTCTTTCACTGACAGCCTCATGCTCTGTCAGTGCCATTAGAACTCAGATGTGCTTTTGGTTTTGAACCTCATCTTGAACTATCAAGAAGCAATTCTTCCAATGCAGGGAATTTCCTAGTCGTCCTTCACCAACTCGGAAAGACAACCCAAGTAACAACCTATATATTTTCTGGAAAGATTTCGTGTAAATTTTTTTTCTGTGCATAATTTTGTCAATGAATAAAAGTCCTGAGTTTTGATTCTGTCCTGATTCCCAAATTATTTGATAACGTGATCTGGAGCCAAAGCTTTTCACAGTGAAGAATCTGCATGCCAGGAAATAAAGTCTTTAGTGGGATGGATAACGAAGAGGCTGCTCCTGTCCGCCAGGCTTGATGGCTCAGGCTTGCAGTCCTAGAGCTCAGCAGCCAGGGGGTTAGATGAGGCCAATCTAGCAGCCACTTTGGTCTCCAGAGCCACACGTTGCTTCCAAACACCACCAGAAACACCTGCTATAATCACTGGAGGAGATGACGCCCGCCAGCCCTCTCCAGTGCTGGAGAGAGTGAGAGAACAGGATGCAGGTCCGGGCAGGGATTGTGACAATCATGCACAACGTAGCAAGTACCCATGTTCCGAACACAAAGTATCAGAATGAGAATCAAAAAAGAGGCCAGGTGAAGGAGCTGATGGCTCTAATTCCAGGACTTGAGAGAGGCTGTGGCAAGAGGATCGCGACTTCATGTCCAGCCTGGAGACAAAGAGCGATTCCTTCCCAAAATAACAAGCAAAGAAACCAACAGAAAAGTGCAGCAGCACGTGACAAAACATTAGTAGCAACTTTAATGTACAGCGGCCAAAGCAATGGAACATGTGCAAGCCAACTGCTTTGGACGTCTCCAAATGGAGCTTGTGGGTGTGCTCAGTTAAGATCTCAGTTCACAAGACCCATCTGATGTCACCTCTGGGTGACTGACTATACACAAGGCTTACCCATCCTATAATGTCACACGGAAACTTGTATGTGGAGATTACCTTGCAAACAGTTTATTCGGAAGGCAGTTTCTCCCCTACATGGGATTCCAGGATATGATCTCGAGGGCATGGCGGTCCAGATTGCTGAGCAGACCTTTGAGGTTTGGTGGCAGGGACTAAGCAGGCAATGATTGGTCTGCGCTGTCCTCCCTCCCAGAGGGCGTGACCAGCAAAAGGCGGGAATCTAAATCCAGAGTGCCTGTTCAGCCTTTATGATTAGGACAATAAGAAGAGCAAATGAAAAACATGTCACAGTAATGAGAAGAGCAAGCAGTCTTCTTGGATGTGAATTTGAAACTGAAGTTGTGACAGGTTCATTGAAAAAAGTCTTTCAGTGAGCCACATCTTGTTTTCCTGAAGGCCATGAGTCTTTGAGGCTTGCAGCAAAAAGAAAACGTACATAACACCAGAAAGTTACTTCTTCACGGGTCCCTGTTTTCTGGGATTTCCAGGGAAACCTGAAAGGTCCCCTTCTAGGCAACACAGAGTTCTGTGCTCCACAGGTGCTTTCTGCTGTGATCCAGGTAGCTGCAGGAGGCCCAGGATTTGGACTCTTAGGGGAGCAGATATGATTGGGGCAGAAGTACAAGAATCAAGTGCTCTCACAGGAGATTTCAAGGAGGTCTTCTTCCCATAGCTTCCCTGGGAATGGGAGGGCTGGCTCTGGTCTCCTTGTATCGTTGCCCTCTCTGTAATAGATCTTACCTGCATAACCATTTTCAATGACATTCACTGGATCTTCTTTTGTTTTCAGAAGAAGTCTTCATAATGCATTCCTGCTTCAGCCTTTCCAGTGCTGGGATAACAAATGTGGACTCTTCACATTGTTTCACCTTGAGACTTTTCAGTTTTCGTGTATTCGTTTGGTTGGTTGATTTTTTTTTTCTGTCCTGTCAGGGTCTCACCGTGCAATCCTGGCTCCTGTTATGTGGGGCCTCCTGCCTCTGCCTCCAGGGACCTGACATTACATTTTCTGGCCACCTTATCTGGATCTTTTAACTTTATTTATTGACTTTCATTCACTTTTATCTTCTGAATGCTTTGGCGCTACTATCATCAAACACATTTCAAGAGAAGGCAGAGAAGATAAAGAGAGAAAAGGAAAAGAGAAGCACATCCTTAAGATTGTGCCAACATCACCACTACTCATTTCAATCTTTATTTATTTATTTACTTATTTATATAATTATTTATTCATTCATTCATTCATTCATTCATGCTGTCTAGCAGTGTATCCACAGCTGGACAGAAATTCACTTGTGTTGAGAAGTTGAACTCACAGCAGTCTGGCTACCTTGCCTCCCAGGGGAGGTGGGGGCGGGGAGACAGGCAAATGAGATCACATCCACTTCCGTGCACTTTTCTTTCTTTTTTTCTATGCACAATTCTTTCCATCTGATACCTTGTACAATAATTATAGGTCCCCTCCCTGCAAGTCAATACCATTCTCATATCTGGCTCCCGAGTTCAACTGAATCTGGTTCAATCCTCCTGGAGGTAATATATTTTCTCACTGTGCCTTTGAGTTCTGCCATCGTGAATGGCTGATGCTTCATTTGCATGCTATCCCTGACTGTATCTGTGGAGAAAAATCGAGGGGTTGGTCCTTTGCATCTCTTTGTGCATGCCTTCCTTGTGAGGCAAGTGTTCTATTGTCATTCTAGTTTTTTTTTAATTAAAAATTTAATTGTACATTTTAATTTTTTACCATTTCCCTCCCTCCCCCCCGAACCTCCTCCTCCCTCTCGCCTACCTCCACATCCCGCAGTGCCTCCCCCCCAATTCCCAGAGATTCCTTTATTGTGTATGCCTGACTCTCCACTGGGTCCTCCTCTCCGATGACACATAAGGACCCAGTGACATTTCCATAAGCTTTTTCTGTTGTACCCCTTAAGCATAGGAGCACTACTATGGCTGTCAATCCCTTTCCTCCATTGATCTCGGTGCCCTTAACAGATGCTAGACTTTATGAGGGCAAAAGTGCACTGAATATTGCGCAGGGCATGCAAAGTCCCGTTATGATTGCTTTGGCCCCAACTATTGCTGAGAATCTTGCAAGTCGTTGCTCCTCCCATTCTTTTACTCTTACTATCTTACCGCCCCCTCTTCCGCAAATGTCCCTGAGCTCCAGAATGGGGAGAGCTTAGGCTGGCATAGTTCTATGTGATTGATATAGAGTCCGGGTTTCTCATTACTTACTTGCAGACCTTGATGGAGGCCTATTTTCTCTGCTGTAACATGATCCCCTCTCTCCTTGTTTCTGGTGTCGCCCTCCTACCCCGTCTCTCTTGTTCATAATCCTTGTAATTACTGTTTTACATAGGTTTACTTTTGAGTGTCTCAATGTGGGCTGGGTGTGTTTGGTACTAGGAGCCACCTATTAGGGAGTACATATGGCGCTTAATTATCTGGGTTTGGGATACTTCACTTAATATAATTGTTTCTAATGACCCCATTTCCCAGCAAATTCCAGTCATTCATCATTTTTGATGGCTGAGTAGTACTCCATTGTATAGATGTACCACAGTTTCCTTATCCACTCGTCAACTGTTGGACATTTAGGTTGATTCCATGACTTTGCTATTGTAAACGGTGCTGCTATGAACATGGTCGAGCTTGTGCTATCGAGGTGAACCTCTGCTGCATGGGGGGTTATTCCCAAAAGTGGGATAGCAGGGTCATATGGCATTTCAATCTTTAATTTCTTTAAGAATCTCCAGACGGCTCGCCAGAGTGGCTGTATGAGCCTGCATTCCCACCAACAATGTAGGAGAATTCCCCTCTCTCCACATCCTCTCCAGCATTTGTCGTTGTTTGTATTGTGGATTTTTGCCATCCTGACCGGGGTGAGATGATATCTCAGGGAAGTTTTGATTTGCATTTCCCTGATGGCTAAGGAATTGGAGCATTTTTTAAGATATTTGTTAGAGATTTTAATTTCATCCCTGGTAAAGTTTCTTTGAAGTTCCAGGGCCCATTTTTCAATTGGGCCATTGTTTTCCTTGGAGTTTAGTTTTCTAAGTTCTTTGTGCACTTTGGACAGTAGAGTTTTGTCAGATATGTGGTTAGTGAAGATTTTCTCCCATTCTGTGGGTTGCCTTTGAGTTCGTGTTACAATCTCTTTATCTGAACAGAAGCTCTTTAATTCCACAAGATCCCAACTGTTGAGAGTTGGTAGCAGTGACTGTGCCATTGGATGTCTGTTCAGGAAGGGTTGGCCTAGCCCAATCAGCTCGAGGGAGTTCCCTATCCTTTCAACTATGGTTTTTAAAGTCTCTGGCCTTAAATCAAGGTCCTTGATCCATTTGGAATTAAGTCTTGTATATGGTGACAAGTATGCGTCCAGTGTTAATCTGCATGTGGAGATCCAGTTTTGCTAGCACCATTTGTTGAAGATGCTATTCCTTTTCCATTGGATTCTTTGGACACCTTTGTCAAAGAACAAATGGCTGTATTTTTGTGGGCTTATATCTGGGTCTTCAATCCTTATCCATTGATCTGTGTGTCTATTTTGGAGCCAGTACCAGGTAGTTTTTATAACCATGGATTTGTAGCATAGACTAAGGTTTGGTATGGTAATACCTCCAGCAGTGTTTTTGTTACTCAGGATTGTCTTTGCTATCCTAGGTCTTTTGTGCCTCCATATGAATTTTGAGATTATGTGGTCAACTTCTTTAAAGTATGGCTTTGGGATTTTAATTGGTATAGCATTGAATTTGTATATTGCCTTTGTTAGGATGGCAATTTTTACAATGTTGATTCTAGCAATCCAGGAACATGGGAGGTCTTTCCCCCTTCTGGTGTCTTCTGCTATTTCTTTCTTCAGGGTTTTACAGTTTTCATTGTAAAGGTCTTTAACCTCCTTGGTTAGGTTTATACCAAGGTATTTCATTTTTTTAGGGGCTATAGTTAATGGGATTGTTTCTCTCAAGGCTTTTTCACTTCTTTCATTCTGGGCATATAGGAAGGCCTCTGATTTTTGCACATTTATTTTGTATCCTGCCACCCTGCTGAACTTCTCAACTAGTTCCAGGAGCTTCCTGGTGCAGTTTTTGGGATCACTCAGGTATAAGATCATGTCATCTGCAAATAGGGATAGCTTGACTTCTTCCCTGCCGATTTGAATCCCTCTCATATCCCTTTCATGTCTTATGGCTTCAGCTAAGACTTCAAGTACAATATTGAATAGAAGTGGTGAGAGTGGACAGCCTTGTCTAGTTCCTAATCGAAGTGGGAATGCTTCCAATTGTTCCCCATTGAGCATAATCCTTGCTGTGAGCTTGTTGCATACAGCTTTTATTATATTGATAAAAGTTCCTTTCATTCCCACAGACTCTAGCGTTTTGATCATAAAAGGCTGTTGGATTTTGTCAAAGGCTTTTTCTGCATCTATCGAGAGTATCATGTGGTCTTGGACTTTGGACTGGTTTACATGATGAATTACATTTATTGATTTGCGTATGTTGAACCAACCTTGTGTGCCGGGGATGAAGCCAACTTGGTCCCCGTGACTGATCTTTTTCATATGTTTTTGAATCCGGTTTGCTAAGACTTTGTTGAGAATCTTTGCATCTGTGTTCATCAGAGAGATCAGCATATAGTTTTATTTTTTAAGTGCATCTTTATTAGGTTTTGGGATTAAGACGATATTAGCTTCATAGAAGGAATTGATATTGTTCCTTCCTTTGCTATTTGATGGAACAGTTAAAGGAGTATTGGTGTTATTAACTCGTTAAATGTCTGGTAGAATTCTGTGCTGAATCCATCTGGCCCAGGACATTTTTTGGTGGGAAGATTCGAGATTACTTCTTCAATTTCCTTGTATGTTATAGGACTATTTAAATAATTCACAACATCCTGATTCAATATAGGTAGGCTGTGTTTACTTAGAAATTCATCCATCACTTTTGTGTTGTCAAACTTCACAGAGTACAAGTTTTTGAAATATGATGTTATTATTCTCTGGATTTCTTGGGTATCAGTAGTGATAACTCCATGTTCATTTCTAATTTTGTTAATTTGGGTTTTCTCTCTCTTGCTTTTGGTTGATTTAGCTAGGAGTGTATCAATCTTATTGATTTTTTCAAAGAACCAGCTTTTTGACTGGTTGATTTTTTCTATTGTTTTCTTAGTCTCGATTTCAGATATTTCTCCCCAAATTTGCTAATCTCCTCTCTTCTACTACTTTTGGGATCAGATTGCTCAAGTTTCTCCAAAGCCTTCAGCTTCATCGTTAAATTATTTATTTCTGATGTTTCCATTTTTCTGAGGTAGGCATTAAGAGCTATGAACTTACCTCTTAGAACAGCTTTCTTTGTGTTCCAGAGATTTTGGTAAGTTGTATTTTCATTTTCGTTCACTTTCAGGAAATCTTGAATTTCCTTTTTAATTTCTTCCTGAATCCAGTTCTCATTCATCATCATATTGTTAAGTTTCCAGGAGTTAGTGTATTTTCTCTTGTTTGTTGTGTTGTTGTGGATGTCCAGCTTTAGGCCGTGGTGGTCTGATAGAGCACAGGCTAGAATTTCGACTTTTTTGTATTTGTGCAGATTCATTTTGTGGCCCAATATGTGATCTATTTTGGAAAAAGTTCCATGTGCTGCTGAGAAAAATGTGTATTCTTTGGTGTGTGGGTGAAAAGTTTGATAGAGATCTGTAAGGTCCATTTCAGTAAGGGTTTGGTTAAGCTCCAAAGTGTCTCTGTTAAGCTTTTGACCTGTTTATCTATCCCATGTTGAGAGGCCGGTGTTGAAATCACTGAGAATTATCGTTTGGTGGTTGATTTCTTGCTTTAGACGCTGTAGGGATTTCTTAATGAATGTGGAGGGGCCCATATTGGGTGCATATATGTTCAGTATTGTGAAGTCTTCCTGGTGAATTGTACCTGTGACTAAAATGTAGAATCCATTTGTGTCTCTTATGATTTTCTTTGGTTTGAAGTCCACTTTTCCTGAAAGCATAATTGCTACCCCTGCCTGTTTCCTGGTTCCATTAGCTTGCAAGATTTTGGACCAGCCTTTCATTCTTAGGACGTGCCTATCTTTTGTGGTGAGATGAGTTTCCTGAAGGCAACAGATTGTTGGATTGTGGTTTTTAACCCAAGTTTGTAATCTATGTCTCTTAATCGGGGAGTTAATGCCGTTGACGTTTAATGTTATAATGGAGAAATTATTTTTAATTCTGGACATTTTTTATGCTTAGTAGATTTTGTAAGCATGTTGTTTGATATTTATATTTTTGTGGTATTATACTTCCCTTCTGTCCTCCTGGATATGTTTGTTATTTTCTTCAAGCTTGAGTATCATTTCTAGCATTTTTTGAAGGCCTGGTTTGGTAGACATGTATCCCTTCAAGTTGTCTTTGTGCTGGAAAACTTTTCTTTCTCCCTCAATCATGACAGATAGTTTTGCCGGTTATATCAGTCTGGGTTGGCATTTTTGCTCATTCACTTCTTGAAGTATGTCTCTCCAAGCTCTTGCTTTTACTGTTTCCATTGAGTATTCATTTGTTATTCTAATAGGTTTACCTTTAATAGTGACTAGCTTTTTTTCTTTTGCAGCTCTCAGCACCCTTTCTTTGTCTTGAATGTGGAGTGTTTTGATTATTATTTGCCGTGGCGATTTTCTATTTTGGTCATATCTGTTTGGAGTGCGGAATGCCTCTTGTATTTGGATAGGCCTCTCATTCTTTAGTTGTGGGAAGTTTTCATTTATGATGAATTGAAATATTTCCTCAGGTGTGGTATTTTGGGATTCTTGTTCTGGTATTCCATGAATGCGCATGTTAGGCTTCTTCAGGGTGTCGCATATTTCTTTAATGCTCCTCTCCAGTATCTTTTTGGCTTTAATAATCTCTTCCATTGAGCTGGTTAATTCTCCTACTTTGTCTTCAAGATCTGAAATTCTATTTTCTGCCTCATTTGTTCTGCTGATAAGACTCTCTTTCAACTTTTGGGTTGAAGATAACTTATCTCTTAGTTCAATTTTAAACTCTGCCTGAAACTGTTTTACCTGCTCTATACCTATTTTTGTTTCTTGAACTGTTTTTCTCAACTCCTCTAGGTTCCTGTTGTGTTCCTGTTCAAGGTGGTTGATACGGTTATTTAACTCTTCTCGGATTTCCTCTTTCATATTATTAATCATGGTAATGGTCATACTCTGAAAGTCGTTATGTTGGGCCTGGCTTTCGTTGCTATTTTCTATGGATTTGTTCTGGTGGAAATCCATCGTTATGGGATTGATTCTTTTGGTGGGAGATTGGTCTTCTTGGGTTTTGTTTCTTGTGGATCTGCACTTTGAATTGTACATTGTTGTTTTGTTTTTAGGACCTTTCAGTTTCTGTGTGTTTTTCACTGAACCGATGTAGTTGGTATTGTTAGACCTGCCAGTTGTTAGTAGTGTTTGCCTTGGATTGGGTATGTTTGTGTATTGGTATTGTTATATCCTAGATGAGACTACTAGGATGTTAGTTCCACAGTTAAGTAAGCAGGGGATGAATATGAGTACGGTAGTGCACTTTTATGATATAATGTGTTGGTGAAATGTGAGGTGGGTGGTGTACTACCTAGAGTTGTATGTTTTGTGGGTGGCTGTATGAGGAAGCTGACCTACAGCATTGATACTGTGTGCTGGTCGGGGTTCCATCATTCTAGGTTTTAAAACTTGTTTTGCACCCTGAGCAGACCTGGACCCTGTGAACTTCCTGTCTCCTAAGTAGTGGCTATTTCACATTTGCAACACCAAATCCAGCTGGTTTTTATCTTCTGTGTGTCCGTTTTGTTGTGGTTCACAAAGAGGAAAATTTTCTTTCAATCACATTTTTTGTTTTCGTTTGCTCTCTTCTTATCATTACAATTTCATCCCTAAATTTGGATTTAATCTTCTCCTTGTTTCAGTTGCCAAGAGAGCTTGTTGGTTTCTGTTTATACTTATGAATGTCTCAGTTCAGCATTCCTTCTTCTGTGAAAATTTTACTGAATCCCTATGTACCTATCATCTATCTATCTATCTATCTATCTATCTATCTACCTATCTATACTATTATCTATCTACATCTATGTAAATATCTACCTATCTGCCTACCTACCTACCTACCTATGTATATCACTCTTTATCTTTGTATTTTAACATATTCCAGACTGGTCTTGAACAGGCGGCCATCCTGCCATGTGGGGCTTATGTTTTCTTTCTTTTCTTGTTTTTGTGTTTGCACTGAAATCCTAATCCCTGTACCCTACCCAGATGAGATTATAGGATTTCCCCATCCTAGGATGCCACACAGAAACTTGTATGTGGGAACTGCGTTGCGAATAGTTTGATCAGAAGACAGCTTCTCCCCTCCATGGAAATGACCTCGAGGGCATGGAGATCCACATTGCTGAGCGGCCCTTTGAGATTTCGTGGCAGCGACTAAGCAGGCAATGATTGGTCTGCGCTGGGCTCTGTCCCAGAGGGCGTGGCAAGCCAAAGGCGGGAATCTAAATCCTGCTCCCTTCAAGACAGATTCTGTGAGAGTCGAGGCCAGAGCAGGTGTCTGACTTGCTTTTTGCCACTTCGCTTTGGATCCAGCTCCTGCCTGTCGCCTTTGCTCACACCTTGGATGTACGTTCTGCATGCGCTTCTGATAAGTGTCTTCCACCAAATGACCATGCAGAGGTTGCTGGCTTGGGCGCGAGATGAGAAATTGTAGTGTGGGCATGGTTCCCTGAAGTGGTGGTGGTGGGGAACGCGCAGAACCTTTCCACCAGGTTGCATCTTTTATGTACGCGTTTATCCCGCTGAGAAACAGCGGCCTGTGCAGGAGACGGCATAACGTGTTTTGCTGTCGCTGAAGGGCTTCTGAAGGATCACAGGCATCTCTAGACCCTGGCATATACAAAAGTCTTCGTAGTGTAACCCAAGCTTGGCTCCTACTCCTGATCCTCCTGCTTCTGCCTCCTTCAGCAAATCATACTGGTGCACACGAGCACACCCAGTGGCAACCAGAGTGCCTGTTCAGCCTTTAAGATTAGGAGAATCAGAAGAGCAAATGAAAAACATATCACAGTAATGGGAAGAGCAAGCAGTCTTCCTGAATGTGAATTTGAACCTGAAGCTGTGACAGGTTCATTGACAAAAGTCTTTCAGTGAGACACATCTTGTTGTCCTGAAGGCCATGAGCCTTGGGGGCTTGCAGCAAAAAGAAAACGTACAAAACACCAGAAAGTTACTTCTTCACGGGTCCCTGTTTTCTGGGATTTGCAGGGAGACCTGAAAGGTCCCCTTCTAGACAAGACGGAGTTCTGTGCTCCACAGGTGCTTTCTGCTCTGATTCAGGTAGCTGCAGGGGGCACAGGATTTGCACTCTTAGGGGAGCAGTATGATTGGGGCAGAAGTACAAGAATCAAGTGCTCTCACAGGAGATTTCAAGGAGGTCTTCTTCCCAGAGCTTCCCTGGGTTTTGGGAGTACTGGCTCTGGCCTCCTTGTATCATTGCCCTCTCTCTAATAGATCTTAACTGCATTAGAATTTTCAATGACATTTACTGAATCTTTTTTGTTTTCAGAAGAAGTCTTCCTAATGCAGTTCTGCTTCAGCCTTTCCAGTGCTGGGATAACAAATGTCGCCTCTTCGCCTTGTTTCATCTTGAGACTTTTTGGGTTTTCGTGTATTGGTTTGGTTGGTTGTTATTTTTTTTCTTTCCAGTCAGGATCTCACCGTGCAACCCTGGCTCCTGTTAATGTTGGGCCTCCTGCCTCTGCCTCCAGGGACCTGATATTACATTCTCGGGCCGCCTTATCTGGATCTTTTAACTTTATTTATTCGCGTTCATTCATTTTTATCTTCTGTATGCTTTGGTGCTACTATCATCAAGCACATTTCAAGAGAAGGCAGAGAAGATAAAGAGAGAAAAGGAAAAAAGAAGCACATCCTTAAGATTGTGCCAACATCACCACTACTCATTTCTATCTTTATTTATTTATTTATTTATTTATTTATTTATTTATTTATTTATTTATTCATTCATTCATTCATACACTCACTCATTCATTCATTCATTCCTTCATTCATTCATGCTGTCTAGCAGTGTATCCATAGCTGGCCAGAAACTCACTTGTGTTGAGGAACTGAACTCACAGCAGTCTGGCTAACTTTGCCTCCCAGGGTAGGTGGGGGCGGGGAGTCAGGAAAATGAGACCACATCCAGTTCCAAGTACTTTTCTTTCCTTTTTTCTATACACAATTCTTTCCATCTGATACCTTGTACAATAACTATAGGTCGCCTCCCTCAGGTAAATACCATTCTCACATCTGGCTCCCGAGTTCAACTGAATCTGGTTACTCCAAGGACCATATCTGTAGGTAGAATCTGTAGTTCGTCTTTGTGCCCTGGTTTGCTTCTCCATCTTGCAGAAAATGAGAGCCTTTTCCTTCTGCTTTTTCACCCCAAAACTTTTGTTGTATATACAACATGTCATCCAAAGAGGACCTTTCACCTTCTAGTCGGAACTGGATGTAAAATATGGCCTGCAGCCCACTCATCAGAGCATGCTTCAGAGAATATAACAAAAAGTTTTTTTTGCAGATCATAAGAGAATTTGATTTTTCTTCTCAGAACTGCATGCTGTCTTGTACTGTTGCTCCGTTGTACATTCCCAACAACCGTTGACTAAGGCTCCCCTTTTGTATATTCTCAACGTCAGTTACTTTATTTCGGGGAGGATTTGCTTTGTATGTTGGTTTGGTTATTTGTGTTAAATAGTAATAATCCTCCTGGAGGTAAGAGATTATCTCACTTTGCCTTTGAGTTCCATCTTCATGAATGGTTGATGCTTCATTTGCATGGTATCCATGACTGTATCTGTGGAGAAAATTGGGGGAGGGGGTTCGTCCTTTGCCTCCCTTTGTGCATGCCTTCCTTGCGAGGCAAGTGTTCTATTATCATTCTAGGTTTTAAAACTTGTTTTGCACCCTGAGCAGACCTGGCCCCTGTGATCTTCCTGTCTCCTAAGTAGTGGCTGTTCCACACTTGCAACACCAAACCCAGCTGGTTTTTGTCCTCTGTGTGTCCGTTGTGTTGTGCTATACAAAGAGGGAAAATTTCTTTCAATCACATTTTTTGTTTTCATTTGCTCTCTTCTTATCTTTATAATTTCATCTCTAGCTTTGGATTTATTCTTCTCCTTTCTTCAGTTGCCCAGAGAGCGTGTTGCTTTCTGTTTATACTTATGAATGTCTCAGTTCAGCATGCCTTCTTCTGTGAAAATTTTACTGAATCCCCATGTACCTATCTATCTGTCTATCTATCTATCTATCTATCTATCTATCTATCTATCTATCTATCTATCTATCTATCTATCTATCTATCTATCTATCTATCTATCTATCTATCTATCTATCTATCTATCTATCTATCTATCTATATCTAAATATCTATCGATCTGCCTACCTACCTACCTACCTATGTATATCACTCTTTATCTTTGTATTTTAACATATTCCAGACTGGTCTGTAACAGGCGGCCATTATGCCATGTGCGGCTTATGTTTTCATTCTTTTCTTGTTTTTGTTTTTGCACTGAAATCCTAATCCCTGTGCCCTACCCAGATGAGATTAGGAGATATCCCCATCCTAGAATGCCACACGGAAACTTGTATGTGGGGACTACTTTGCGAACTGTTTCATCGGAAGGCAGCTTCTCCCCTCCATGGGATTCCAGGAAATGACATCGAAGACATGGAGATCCACATTCCTGAGCAGCCTTTTGAGATTTCGTGGCAGGGACTAAGCAGGCAATGATTGGTCTGCCCTGGGCTCCATCCCAGAGTGTGTGGCCAGCCAAAGGCGGGAATCTAAATCCTGCTCCCGTCAAGCCAGATGCTGCCAGAGTTGAGGCCAGAGCAGGTGTCTGACTTGCTTTCTGCCACTTTGCTTTGGATTCAGCTCCTGCCTGTCGCCTTTGCTCAGACCTTTGATCTACGTTCTGCATGCGCTTCGGGTAAATGTCTTCCGCCAAATGACCTGGCACAAGTTGCTGGCTTGGGTGCGAGTTGAGAAATTGTAGCGAGGGCATGGTTCACTGAAGTGGTGTTGGTGGGGAAAGCGCAGAACCATTCCACCAGGTTGCACCTTTTATGTTCGCGTTTATCCCGCCTAGAAACAGTGGTCTGTGCGGGAGACGGCATAGTGCGTTTTGCTGTCGCTGAAGGGCTTCTGAAAGATCACAGGCATCCCTAGACCCTGGCATCTACAAACGTCTTCCTAGTGTAGCCCAAGCTGGGCTCCTACTCCCGATCCTCAGGCTTCTGCCTCCTACAGCAAAACATACTTGTGCACACTAGCACACCCAGCGACAATAACATTTTTTGTTTTCATTTGCTCTCTTCGTATCTTTATCTCTAGCTTTGGATTCATTCTTCTCCTTTCTTCAGTTGCCAAGAGAACGTGTTGGTTTCTGTTTATATTTATTAATGTCTGTGTGAAAATTTTACTGAATCCCTATGTACCTATCTATCTATGTATCTATTTATCTATGTATCTATCTATTTATCTATCCATCTATCTCTATCTGTCTAAATATCTATCTATCTGCCTATCTACCTACCTCCCTAGCTACTTATGTATATCACTCATTCTCTTTGCATTTTAAACATTGTCTTGATAAAAAATAAACATATTCCAGATAGGACTCGAACAGGTGGTCATCCTGCCATGTGCGTTTTATGTTTTCATTCTTTTCTTCGTTTTGTTTTTGCACTGAAATCCTAATCCCTGTGCCCTACCCAGATGAGATTATGAGATTTTTTTACCACCATTCCTGACTTGTACTGTTACTATTTACCGGTTCCTTTCACATTTCCCCCTCGATATTTTCTGAGTCCCTGGGGTTTCTTATTTCATCCAGTCTATTCCTAACAGCATATTGAGTGATTTCTACAATGTCGTGAGCTTTCCAGTTTGACTGCTCTTGCATAGTGCCTTCGGAAATCCCTAGGGGCCTTATCTTCATAGAGTGTCTCAACACTGGCAATGGGCTTGTAGAAGTGGAACCAGTACACACTCTAACAAAACGGCTCCTGCTTTCATTGAGTGAAATGATCTGGAATGGTGTCCTCTTGTACGCTTTGGGAAATATTGCTTTTGGTGGCATTCATGATTTCATTTTGAAACATCTTAAATATTTTATTTTGATTTGAGAAGGAAAAACATACATGCCATGGTGTGTGGGTGGAGATAGGTCAGAAGTAAACGTTGAGAAGTTAGGTTTATGTTTCTGTCCTATGGGCTTCTTAGGACTGAATTCAACCTTCCAGGTTCATGAGTAGGCCCTGAAGGACTATGATACCCACCTAACTTATACAAGTTCTCTGGGTTTGACATAGAAGGAAAGATCATAACTGACCGTAGCCAACTAAAGTCCCTTCATAGAACTGGATCATCCACTATGGGGAGTTATTATTCAGTCTCCCTGCTCTGTGTGAGGGAGGCTGTTCTTTGCTGTCATGGAGAGGAAAGGAAGACATAATTGTCAGGTAACTTAAGAGCAAACTGGACTGACTAGGCGGAGACAGGCATTGCGGGCAACTTAGGAGTGAACTGGGCGAGTAGGCAGAGACAGGCATTAGATGGGTAGGAAGCACCTTCTAGCCCTGTCCTCACTCTTACGCACTGGAAGACACAAAATCCATTGCAGAGAGTCATTGCACTTTCAAGGAATCATCCCAAAGGTTTCGCCAGGGTAGAAAAGAACATTCACAAGAGGATTCCTGTGACTTGGAGTGCTTTCCAGCACGGTCAACAGAAAGAGATTCCTTGGATATCTTCAGAGAGATGTCCAGAATGCCAAACTCTTGGAAGCACATGCACCAAGGGATCTCTCTTTCTCTTTAACACTCTTGAATTTTGGTAAACTCTCTTCCCATACTTCACCTCTGTCTCTATTTCTGCCCTCTTATTTTTCTCTGAGACAGGCTTTTGTCTTGTTTCTGCAGCTAATCAGAGGCCACTCTCTGGCCCAGGCTGAAACTGAACATGAAATTCTCCTGTCTCATCCTCCGGAGTGCTGACATTAAAGGAATGTGTCACCACACCTGAGTGGTTTCTCTTGAAAATGGTCTCAGTTGTGACTCCAAGCTCCTGCTGCTGTACTAGACCTGTGGTTGTTGGTTTGAAACCTCATTCCCAGAACTCAAAATCTACTAGGATAGGTGGGGAGTTAGGATTGCTTCTCACTTGTGTTGCATTCTGATAAGGAATCCCTAGGAAGCGATGATTACTCTTGGTAGATTGTCAAGTCCACAGGCCAGTTTCCAGTCCATCTCAGGCACCTAAACAATGGTTGTTTGGGGAAATGACGAAGAAGAGCATCAGGCGTGATGAAAGGGGGCATAAGGTCAATGTTTTGGACTGAGATTGGCACTTGCTCTTACCTTGTTTTTCA
Organism: Typhlomys cinereus; assembly: GCA_023101885.1. Lineage (NCBI taxonomy): Eukaryota > Metazoa > Chordata > Mammalia > Rodentia > Platacanthomyidae > Typhlomys > Typhlomys cinereus. The sequence goes on from JALPQD010000118.1 coordinate 3,021,344, forward strand.
GGAGGTGACAACTGATAATTAAGTTCTGAACGAAATGGATTCCTCCTTGCAATTATTTGAGGAGATCGAAGAGTTTCTGAAGAACTTCCCTGACTACCCTGAAAACCGGCCAATGTGCCAGCTGAGCCCGAAGCACAGCCCTCCATGCCTGTGACTGACCCTGTGCATGGAAACCCATGGGACACAGCCCAAAGCCCCAAGACCACATCTGAATGGCCCAACATTCTAGGGGCAGTCCTCACCCAGGACTCAGTGACACATGTTGGTGAAACCCTTCTAGTGCCCCTTGGAGAGCCCAGGATGACTGTTCCTGAGAGCCAGCAAGCTGGACTTTTAGGGCAGACCAAACCCACAGCAGGCTCTCAGGTTAAGGTTATCCATGAACCCCCAAAGTCATTTTGGCTACCCCCCAGTAGCCAAGATACAATGTACCAGGAAATCCAGCTGGGTTTCTCCAGTGAAGGTAGCCAGAAGGAGACCTTCAGTGACAAGAAATTTCTGGATGTGGGCCACAGTCCAGCCCAGTGTGGAGGTCAGGAAGAGACCTTCAGTGGCAATCAAACTCCTCCCTGTGGGAGCCATGTGGTGGCTTTTGCTAGTGGCCAGACTTCATGTGAGGAACATCCAGTTACTTCTCTGAGTGACCCCACTGTTTGGAGGCAGATGAAGACCTTCAATGGTTACCAGATCAGATGTGGCACTCAAATATCTCTCCTTGACGATTCAACCCACTCTGTGGCTCAGAGCAGGCCAAGTGGCAAGACCCTTGGTGGGAGTCAAATGAGTCCCAATGACACCCCCAACCTCTGTATGGCTTAGATGTACCCCAGTTTTGACTCATACTTCTATGGGACACAGATACATCCCAGTAGCTTCTCTTATACAGATGGGATTCAGATGGGTCCCCAGTGCAGCCCTTACCTCTATGGACTTGAGATGTACCCCAGTGTCACCTCTACCTTGCCTGGGGCTCAGATAGGTGCCATTGGCAGCCAGACTCTATATGGGGCTCAGATGGGTGCCACTGAAAACCGCACCCTCTATACTGGCCAGAATATCTGCACAGATCAGATTGGGATGAATAATGATGCACAGATCCCAAACGTGGGACTCACTGTATCCAGTCTCAATAACCAGATATCAGATGGGGGTCATAGCATAACCTGTGAAGCCATCTATGCATTCAAGTGCCTCTTTCACACAAGGACAGCATCCAGAGTACATTGCAAGCTGCCCTTTGGTGCAGGGACAGCCCTCAGAGAACACGTGGAGAATGCAGAAAACGTCGGACCTTTGGAAACCTTATATCTGCCCCTATCCAGACTGTGGAAAGGCATACTCAAGGGGTGTCCACCTTCGAATTCATATTCGTGTACACACTGGTAAGTCGGGGGCTATGGTTCAGGAAGAGGGACAATTGTCGGTGGATATTTGACTTGACAGGACTTGGATATGCTTTGTGTGGCTACCACTTCCTTCAAGGCTGGGAGTCCAGGGGACCTCAGGCATGGCTGACAATTTTGAATTGGCACTTTTCAGGACAGATTGTGGTCACGGGTCAAGGCCAGCCTGGGGTACAGCCCTTTGTCTATCCTTACTACATCTATGGGACTGGGGTGATGGGAATGAAGGAAGGGATTTACTTGGGCTCTGCTTGTGGTCCTGAGTTGATCCTACCTTGAAGAGATGAGGGCTTCACTATATCGCCCAGATTTGACCTGCACTTCAGGACTCAAGCCATCCTCCTACCAGTAGCTACTAAACAAATACCTAGGATTTCGACGATTGTGGAGAGTCTTCTCTCCAGCTTTGCTGGGACTGTCCCTCTATAGATTTACTCTTAGGACAGAAAGTTGTCAGTCAGCCCACCCTCCTCCTAATTCCCTCAGGGACTCCCATCATTTCGTGGCTATTTATCTTTCTCTTTTCTTCCATCATTCAAGGTTTCCTCTCCTCTCCTCAGCTTATCTCACTCTCCAGCTAGTCCTCTTTCCAGGCTCTTTTGCCTCTGCAACAAGGTCCCCCTTTTCCTGGTTTGCTGTCCACATCTCTGCTCCTCCACCTTTCCCTAATGTGTGACAAACGTCTCCTTCTCTCTCATGCAGGCGAGAGGCCCTACATATGTGACGTGCAGGGATGCACATGGAAATTCTCCCGCTCAGACGAGCTCCTCCGACACAAGAGAAGGCACACTGGGGAACGGCCCTACCAGTGTACCAGCTGCAACAAGAATTTTGCAAGAGCATATCACCTAAGACAGCACCAGAGAACCCACAGAAACCTTTCACCCCACAACGGAACTCTCAGCTCATCTTCAAATGTGCAGAACTGACATGCAGGCTCCCTGCTCAACATGGATCCCCAGGCTGGCTGACTTCCCCAATTGGATGCAAACTGTCAGGTCGAGCCCAGCCCAGCTCTCTGTGCCACCACCTCACCAACTGTGAACTACTCAGTGTGGCTTGACTGTTGGGACAACTTCAGTGTCTACCTGCCGCCACTGCTGATGCCCCCACTCCAGGAGGACCCGCGTCCTCCAGGGAACTACAGTGACTGACGTAACACCAAACACCCTGGCCCTCCTTCCGATATCTCCCTTTGAGCCAACAGTCCTGGCTTGGGCGCACTCTGCTGGGGTGGTAACGTACCGTACTGGACGCCCTCCAGTGGCACCCAGGGACCACGCCCTAGAGTGTCCTGCAAACAACAGCCAGACACCGGCTTCGCCTCCCCTCAGTGGAATTGCAAGCTGCCTGCAACCACTCCATCTGAGTCTCCTGCAGGCTCCCACGCGCCCTCCCAGGACATTGGCTGCTGTGGTTGGCCCTCCTCCGCGTTCTGATGAAGATGTTGCCCCTTTAGTGGTACTGAGTGTTCATCACTCTGGAGATCCAGAGCTCGGCCGAACACAAGTTCCCCCCCCCACTACCTTTTCCACTTCGTGGTTCACAGTTTCCCCTTCCATCAGCACAGAGAGCCGCCTGGCACAACTGCACAACCTGTTCCTCAACTGCTGCTTCGAGAAGGTGCCACGCCAGAACAAAGACCCAGGGAAAAGGAACTGATAGAGCCGGGATCTCGAGTGCCAGCCCTTCCACCTCGGGAGTCTTTGTTGGAAGCAGAAGCGCCGCTCGCAGGCCAAGAGGAGCAGCTCTGTGGTAGCTTCCAGGACCCGCAAATGCTACCCAGTCAAAGAAGCCCCTCTAGTCTGCCCCCGGCCCAAAATTCGCTCGAGGGCAGCCAAAGTATCGCATGCCCCTTTGTCAGCCACCTCAAACCCATAAGGATGATCGCCAGTGGAAACTTCCAGCCAGCCCTCTGCAGCAGCTGTCATCCCTGGATGCAGGGGACCCAGCTGTCCCACTCCAGCATCTTCCCCTCCACCTTCTTTGCCAAGGGCTCTCTCCACATTCCTTGCAGCCCTGTCCCCTGGGAGGAGGAATCATCTCCCATGGCGTGGGAGTGGGGAACAGAGCAACCTCTCCGGAGGCAACCAATTCTATTACTTCAGTATGGTCAACAGCCTGGTCTACAGGGATGGCCCCCACGTAGAAGCCAGGCCTCCAGGGACACTGCGTGCCCCTGCTCTTCAGATGCTCTTCGAATGCATTTTCCAGACAGCGACTGAACTTCTGCCTTCACCGTCTCTTGCCTGATTCTTGAGGCCCACTGTCGAGGCTCTAAGAATCCAGGGTGGGATTTCTATCTCTTTCACACCCAGCAAGCTTTTCCAGGGTTCTCTCTCCCCATGCGCACCTCTCTGCAGGCAAAACACACTCACTATGCTCGGGACAGAACTCTGTGAGGAGTGTGTCTCCTCATTAGCAGCTGGGACAGCAGAGTGAACAGCCGAAAAGTCTAATGGCAGTTTCAACAACAACAACAGCAACAAGAAATTCCAATAAAATTTCTGGGTTGAAAAACTGGTGTGGACCAGGAAGAGACTTACAGGACTGACGATCCTCCACAGCAGAGCTCTCTGTTTGTTTTCCTAGAGAAGTTGCATAATCGGAATTTTATAGGACACTCCTAATTTCATGCAGTTCTACTTCCGTTTTGGAATTTCCCTCCGTGTCTAGGAACCACCTTCACATTCTGAGCTGTGCACAGCTCCCAGCCGTGCCTGGTGCCACCTAGTCACGGACTGCAGGACAGTTTCACACTCAGAGGTGTGTGAAGCGATGTTCTAGGCTGCACATGTGCATTTCATCCTCTCAGAGGGAAGTAGGGCTCAGCTGGTGGGTGGATGACATCTCCAAGGTCACACACAGGCAGCTGGTACTTCTGACATCTGTATTCTGGTTCTACAATGCCAAGCCCACCCCATGAACAGACACAAGGAGAGACAGGATAGAGATGCAGCCATGCCTCACGTGAACAAAGCCTGATTGAAGTAAAAGTCTTCCCTAGACATTCCTCTGAGCAGCATATGTGCACACCGTTCCTGGGTGACTCCTTGCAAAGTCCATGATCTGGGGTGACTCGTCTCAACTATGGAGCCCTTCTCAACTATGGTGTCAAAGGGCTGGCATCCTGACCTTTCCACAGAACGCTGTTATGATTTAAAGAAACATAGCTTTTAAATTGAAATTTTCTTATGGTTAATATGCAAAGACTTTTGTGGTCATTTTTAACAAAATGTTTCCTGTGTCTGTGTGTGTGCCTGTGTGTGTGTGCGCGTGTGTGTTTGTGCGTGTGAGCACATGCATTGTTTGTATTTTTTATTTGTAGGACTTCTACATTTCTGGGATATATTTGAATAATTTCTTAGTGCACAGTCAAGTGCCTGGACCAGAATGCATGGCATCAACTGTTATTTCTTGAATGGCAACTCAAAGGGTGGACTTGCAGGAGTAGCCTTCCATGAAAAAGTAGTGATAGCCTGCTACCTCCTTGGTGACATGTTCTGAGGCTTTGATGGAGTTGTAGTTGGCTGTATGTTTTGGGAATCGATGCATGTCTGCGTTATAAAAAATTCAATTTCCCTTTTTTTAAAATTAAATAGTGGGATTCCATAAGAGTTTCACATAGACTTAGTTGAAATCAACCCACTCCTTCTATGTTGCCTTTTTCTTTCACTGAGAGCCTCATGCTCTGTTAGTGCCATTAGAACTCAGATGTGCTTTTGGTTTTGAACCTCATCTTAAACTATCAAGAAGCAATTTTTCCAATACAGGGAATTTCGTAGTCATCCTTCACCAACTCGGAAAGACAACCCAAGTAACAACCTATACATTTTCTGGAAAGATTTTGTGTAAATTTTTTTTCTGTGCATAATTTTGTCAATGAATAAAAGTCATGAGTTTTGATTCTGTCCTGATTCCCAAAATTATTTGATAACATGATCTGGAGCCAAAGCTTTTCACAGTGAAGAATCTGCATGCCAGGAAATAAAGTCATTAGTGGGATGGGTAACAAAGATGCTGCTCCTGTCCGCCAGGCTTGGTGGCTCAGGCTTGCAGTCCTAGAGCTCAGCAGTCAGGGCGTTAGATGAGGCCAATCTAGCAGTCACTTTGGTCTCCAGAGCCACACATTGCCTCCAAACACCACCAGAAACACCTGCTATAATCACTGGAGGAGATGACGCCCGCCAGCCCTCTCCAGTGCTGGAGAGACTGAGAGAACAGGATGCAGGTCCGAGCAGGGATTGTGACAATCATGCACAACGTAGCAAGGACCCATATTCCGAACACAAAGTATCAGAATGAGAATCAAAAAAGAGGCCAGGTGAAGGAGATGACGGCTATAATTCCAGGACTTGAGAGAGGCTGTGGCAAGAGGATCGCGACTTCATGTCCAGCCTGGGGACACAGAGCGATTCCTTCCCAAAATAACAAGCAAAGAAACCAACAGAAAAGTGCAGCAGCACGTGACAAAACACTAGTAGCAACTTTAATGTACAGCGGTCAAAGCAATGGAACATGTGCAACCCAACTGCTTTGGACGTCTCCAAATGGAGCTTGTGGGTGTGCTCAGTTAAGATCTCAGTTCACAAGACCCATCTGAATGGAAATGTAGGATCTGAAGTCACCTCTGCATGACTGACTATACACAAGGCTTCCCCATCCTATAATGTCACGAGGAAACTTGTATGTGGGGATTACCTTGCAAACAGTTTATTCAGAAGGCAGCTCTCCCGTCCATGGGATTCCAGGAAATGTCCTCGAGGGCATGGCGATCCACATTGCTGAGCAGACCTTTGAGGTTTGGTGGCAGGAACTAAGGAGGCAATTTTTGGTCTGCGCTGGGCTACACAGGAGAGGGCATGGCCAGCCAAAGGCGGGAATCTAAATCCCGCTCCTGATAAGCCAGATGCTGCGAGAGTCGAGGCCAGAGCAGGTGTCTGACTTGTTTTCTCCCACTTCGCTTTGGATCCAGATCCTGACTGTCGCCTTTGCTCAGACTTTGGACCTACGTTCTGCATGTGCTTCTGGTAAGTGTCTTCCGCCAAATGACCAGGCACAGGTTGCTGGCTTGGGCGCAAGATGACAAATTGTAGCGATGGCATGGTTCACTGAAGTGGTGGTGGTGGGGAAGGCGCAGAACTAATCCAACAGGTTGCACCTTTTATGCACGCGTTTATCCCGCTGAGAAACAGTGGCATGTGCGTGAGACGGCATAGTGCGTTTTGCTGTCGCTGAAGGACTTTTGAAGGTCACAGGCATCCATAGACCCTGACATCTACAAATGTCTTCGTAGTATAGCCCAAGCTGGGCTCCTACTACCGATCCTCCTGCTTCTGCCTCATTCAGCAAATAATACTTCTGCGCACTAGCACACACAGCGGCAACCAGAGTGCCTGTTCAGCCTTTATGAATAGGAAAATAAGAAGAGCAAATGAAAAACAAGCCACAGTAATGAGAAGAGCAAGCAGTCTTCTTGGATGTGAATTTGAAACTGAAGGTGTGACAGGTTCATTGAAAAAAGTCTTTCAGTGAGACACATCTTGTTTTCCTGAAGGCCATGAGCCTTGGGGGCTTGCAGCAAAAAGAAAACGTACAAAACACCAGAAAGTTACTTCTTCACGGGTCCCTGTTTTCTGGGATTTCCAGGGAGACCTGAAAGGTCCCCTTCTAGGCAAGACGGAGTTCTGTGCTCCACAGGTGCTTTCTGCTCTGATTCAGGTAGCTGCAGGGGGCACAGGATTTGCACTCTTAGGTGAGCAGATATGAAGTGGGCAGAAGTACAAGAATCAATTGCTCTCACAGGAGATTTCAAGGAGGTCTTCTTCCCATAGCTTCCCTGGGTTTGGGAGTGCTGGCTCTGGTCTCCTTGTATCCTTGCCCTCTCTCTAATAGATCTTAACTGCATTAGCATTTTCAATGACATTTACTGGATCTTCTTTATTTTCAGAAAAAGTCTTCGTAATGCATTCCTGCTTCAGCCTTTCCAGTGCTGGGATAACAAATGTGCACTCTTCACCTTGTTTCACCTTGAGACTTTTGGGTTTTCGTGTATTGGTTTGGTTGGTTATTATTTTTTTTCTTTCCAGTCAGGGTCTCACCGTGCAACCCTGGCTCCTGTTAGTGTTGGGCCTCCTGCCTCTGCCTCCAGGGACCTGCTATTACATTCTTGGGCTGCCTTATCTGGATCTTTTAACTTTATTTATTCGCTTTCATTCATTTTTATCTTCTATAAGCATTGCTGCTACTATCTTCAAACACATTTCAAGAGAAGGCAGAGAAGATAAAGAGAGAAAAGGAAAAAAGTAGCACATCCTTAAGATTGTGCCAACAGCACCACTTTTTTTTCTTCTCAGAACTGCATGCTGTCTTGTACTGTTGCTCTCTTGTACATTCCCAACAACCGTTGACTAAGGCTCCCCTTTTCCTATTCTCAACGTCAGTTACTTTATTTCGGGGAGGATTTGCTTTGTCGTTTGTTGGTCATTTGTGTTAAATAGTAATAATCCTCCTGGAGGTAAGATATTATATCACTTTGCCTTTGAGTTCCGTCTTCATGAATGGTTGATGCTTCATTTGCATGGTATCCATGACTGTATCTGTGGAGAAAATTGGGGGGGGTTGGTCCTTTGCCTCCTGTGTGAATGCCTTCTTGCGAGGCAAGTTTCTATTATCATTCTAGGTTTTAAAATTGTTTTGCACCCTGAGCAGATCTGGCCCCTGTGATCTTCCAGTCTCCTAAGTAGTGGCTATTCCACCCTTGCAACCCAAACCCAGCTGGTTTTTGTCCTCTGTGTGTCCGTTGTGTTGTGCTATGCAAAGAGGGAATATTTTTTCAATCACATTTTTTGTTTTCATTTGCTCTCTTCTTATCATATATTCATCTCTAGATTTGGATTTATTCTTCTTCTTCTCACTTGCCAAGAAGCGTGTTGGTTTCTGTTTATACTTATGAATGTCTCTGTGAAAATTTTACTGAATCCCTATGTACCTATCTACCTATCTATGTATCTGTTCATCTCTCTCTCTATCTATCTCTCTCTATCTATCTAATATCTATAACTATCTGCCTACCTACCTACCTACCTAACTACCTATGTATATCATCATTCTCTTGTATTTTAAACATTGTCTTGATATAAATAAACATATTCCAGACTGGTCTCGAAAGGCGGTCATCCTGCCATGTGCTGCTTATGTTTTCATTCTTTTCTTGTTTTGTTCTTGCACTGAAATCCTAATCCCTGTGCCCTACCCAGATGAGATTATGAGATTTTTTTACAACCTTCCTGACTTGTACAGTTAATATTTACCGTTTCCTTTCACATTTCCCCCTCGTTATTTTCTGAGTTCCTGTGCTTTCTTATTTCATCCAGTCTTTTCCTAAGAGCGTGTTGAGCGATTTCTACAATGTCGTGAGCTTTCCAGTTGACTGCTCTTGCATAGTGACTTCAGGAATCCCTAGGGGCTTATCTTCATAGAGTGTCTCAACACTGGCATTGGACTTGTAGAAGTGGAACCAGTACACACTCTAACAAAACGTCCTTCTTTCATTGAGTGAAATGATCTGGAATGGTGTCCTCTTGTACACCTTGGGAAATATTCATTTTCGTGGCATTCTTATTTCATTTTGAAACATCCAAAATATTTTATTTTGATTTGAGAAGGAAAAACATACATGCCATGGTGTGTGGGTGTAGATAGGTCAGAAGTAAACGTTGAGAAGTTAGGTTTACGTTTCTGTCCTATGGGCTTCTCAGGACTGAATTCAGCCTTCCAGGTTCATGAGTAGGCCCTGAAGGACTATGATACCCACCACCTTATACAAGTTCTCTGGGTTTGACATAGAAGGAAAGATCATAACTGACACTAGCCAACTAAAGTCCCTTCATAGAACTGGATCATCCACTATGGGGAGTTATCATTCAGTCTCCCTGCTCTGGGTGAGGGGAGGCTGTTCTTTGCTGTCATGGAGAGGAAAGGAAGACATAATTGTCAGGTAACTTAAGAGCAAACTGGACTGACTAGGCGGAGACAGGCATTGCAGGCAACTTAGAAGTGAACTGGGCGAGTAGGCAGAGACAGGCATTAGACGGGAAGCAAGCACCTTCTAGCCGTGTCCTCACTCTTCACTGAGAATACACAAATCCATTGAAGAGAGTCATTGCACTTTCAAGCAATCATTCCCAAGGATTCGCCAGGGTAGAAAAGAACGTCACAAGAGGATTCCTGTGACGTGGAGTGCTTTCCAGCACGGTCAACAGAAAGAGATTCCTTGAATGTCTTAGAAAGATGTCCAGAATGCAAAACCCTTGGTAGCACATGCACCAAGGGAGCTCTTTTCTCCTTAACACTCTTGCATTTCAGTAAACTCTCTTCCCATCCTTCACCTCTGCCTCTATTTCTGCCCTCTTATTTTTCTCTGAGACAGGCTTTTGTCTTGTTTCTGCAGCTAATAAGAGGCCACTCTCTCCCAGGCAGAGACTGAACATGAAATTCTCCTGTCTCATCCTCCGGAATGCTGACATTACAGGAATGTGTGACCACACCTGAGTGGTTTCTCTTGAAAATGGTCTCAGTTGTGACTCCAAGCTCCTTCTGCTGTACTAGGACTGTGGTGGTTGGTTTGAAACCTCATTCCCGAATCAAAATCTACTAGGATAGGTGGGAAGGTAGGATTGCTTCTCACTTCTGTTGCATTTGATGAGGAATCCCTAGGAAACGATGATTACACTTGGTAGATTGTCAAGCCACAGGCCAGTTTCCAGTCCACCTCAAGCACCTAAAAATGGTGTTGGGGACATGTCGAAGAAGGGCATGGGCGTGATGAAAGGGGGGCATAAGGTCGATGTTTTGGACTGAGATTGGCACTTGCTCTTACCTTGTTTTTCAGGAGGTGACAACTGATAATTAAGTTCTGAACGAAATGGATTCCTCCTTGCAATTATTTGAGGAGATCGAAGAGTTTCTGAAGAACTTCCCTGACTACCCTGAAAACCGGGCCGATGTGCAGCTGAGCCAGAAGCACAGCCCTCCATGCCTGTGACTGACCCTGTGCAGAAACCCTGGGACACAGCCCAAAGCCCCAAGACGACATCTGAATGGCCCAACATTCTGGGGGCAGTCCTCACCCAGGACTCAGTGACACATGCTGGTGAAACCCTTCTAGTGCCCCTTGGAGAACCCAGGATGACTGTTCCTGAGAGCCAGCAAGCTGGACTTTTACGGCAGACCAAACCCACAGCAGGCTCTCAGGTGAAGGATGTCCATGAACCCCCAAAGTCATTTTGGCTACCCCCCAGTAGCCAAGATGCAATGTACCAGGAAATCCAGCTGGGTGTCTCCAGTGAAAGCAGCCAGAAGGAGACCTTCATTGTAAAGAAGATTCTGGATGTCGGCCACAGTCCAGCCCTTTGTGGAGGTCAGGAAGAGACCTTCAGTGGCAATCAAACTCCTCCCTATGGGAGCCATGTGGTGGCTTTTGCTAGTGGCCAGACTTCATGTGAGGAACATCCAGTTACTTCTCTGAGTGACCACACTGTTTGGAGGCAGACGACGGGACCCAGATCAGCTATGGCACTCAAATATCTCTCCTTGACGATTCAACCCACTCTGTGGCTCAGAGCAGGCCAAGTGGCAAGACCCTGGTGGGAGTCAAATGAGTCCCAATGACCCCCAACCTCTGTATGGCTCAGATGTACCCCAGTTTTGACTCCTACTTCTATGAGACACAGATACGTCCCGTGTACTTCCCTTATACAGATGGGATTCAGATGGGTCCCCAGGGCAGCCCTTACCTCTATGGACGTGAGATGTACCCCAGTGCACCTCTACCTTGCCTGGGGCTCAGATAGGTGCCATTGGCAGCCAGACTATATATGGGCTCAGATGGGTGCCACTGAAATCCCAACCCTTTGTAATGGCCAGAATATCTGCACAGATCAGATTGGGATGAATATAATGCACAGATCCCCAACGTGGGACTCACTGTATCCAGTCTCAATACAGATATCAGATGGGGTCATAGCATGAACTCTGAAGCCCTGTATGCATCAAGTGCCTCTTTCACACAAGGACAGCATCCAGAGTACGTTGCAAGCTGCCCTTTGGTGCAGGGACGCCCTCAGAGAAACGTGGAGAATGCAGAAAGCGTCGACCTTTGGAAACCTTATATCTGCCCCTATCCAGACTGTGGAAAGCATACTCAAGGGGTGTCCACCTTCGAATTCATATACGTGTACACACTGGTAAGTCGGGGTCTATGGTTCAGGAAGAGGGACAAGTGTCGGTGGATATTTGACTTGACAGGACTTGGATATGCTTTGTGTGGCTGCCACTGCCTTCAAGGCTGGGAGTCCAGGGGACCTCGGGCATGGCTGACAAGTTTGAATTGGCACTTTTCAGGACAGATTGTGGTCAAGGGTCAAAGCCAGCCTGGGGTACAGCCCTTTGTCTATCCTTACTACATCTATGGGACTGGGGTGATGGGAATGAAGGAAGGGATTTACTTGGGCTCTGCTTGTGGTCCTGAGTTATCCTACCTTGAAGAGATGAGGGCTTCACTATATTTCCGAGATTTGACCTGCACTTCAGGACTCAAGCCATCCTCCTACCAGTAGCTACAAAATAAATACCTAGGATTTCTACGATTGTGGAGAGTCTTCTCTCCAGCTTTGCTGGGACTGTCCCTCTATAGATTTACTCTTAGGACAGAAAGTTGTCAGTCAGCCCACCCTCCTCCTAATTCCCTCAGGGACTCCCATCATTTCGTGGCTATTTATCTTTCTCTTTTCTTCCATCATTCAAGGTTTCCTCTCCTCTCCTCAGCTTATCTCACTCTCCAGCTAGTCCTCTTTCCAGGCTCTTTTGCCTCTGCAACAAGGTCCCCCTTTTCCTGGTTTGCTGTCCACATCTCTGCTCCTCCACCTTTGTCTAAAGTGTGACGAACGTCTCCTTTTCTCTCATGCAGGCGAGAGGCCCTACATATGTGACGTGCAGGGATGCACATGGAAATTCTCCCGCTCAGACGAGCTCCTTCGACACAAGAGAAGGCACACTGGGGAACGGCCCTACCAGTGTACCACGCTGCAACAAGAATTTTGCAAGAGCAGATCACCTAAGACAGCACCAGAGGACCCACAGAAACCTTTCACCCCACAACGGAACTCTCAGCTCATCTGCAAATGTGCAGAATGACATGCAGGCTCCCTGCTCAACATGGATCCCCAGGCTGGCTGCCATCCCCAAGGGGATGCAATCTGCCAGGTCGAGCCCAGTCCAGCTCTCTGTGGTCACCACCTCACCAACTGTGGACTACGAAGTGTGGCTTGACTGCTGGGACAATTTCAGTGTCTACTGGCCGCCACTGCCGATGCCCCCACTCCCGGAGGAACCGCGACCTTCAGGGCACTCTATTGACTGACCTAATACTAAACACCCTGGCCCCCTTCCTATATCTCCCTTTGAGCCAACAGTCCTGGCTTGGGCGCACTCTCCTGGGGTGGTAAGTACCGTACTGGCCGCCCTCCAGTGGCACCCAGGGTCCACGCCCTAGAGTGTCCTGCAAGCAACAGCCAGACACCGGCTTCGCCTCCCTCAGTGGAACTGCATACTGCCTGCAACCACTCCATCTGAGTCTCCTGCAGGCTCCCGCGCGCCCTCCAAGGACATGGGCTGCTGTGGTTGGCCCTCCTCCGCGTCCTGATGAAGATGGTGTTGCCCCTTTCCTGGTACTGGGTGTTCATCACTCTGGAGATCCAGAGCTTGGCCGAGCACAAGTTCACTCTCCACTACCTTTTCCTCTTCGTGGTTCACAGTTTCCCCTTCCATCAGCACAGAGATCTGTCTGGCACAACTGCACAACCTGTCCCTCAACCGCTGCTTTGAGAAGGTGCCACGCCACAACAAACTCCCAGAAAAGACCTGATAGAGCCGGGATCCCGACTGCCAGCCCTTCCGCCTCGGGAGTCTTTGTTGGAAGCAGAAGCGGCGCTCGCAGGACAGAGGAGCAACTCTGTGGTAGCTTCCAGGACCCGCAAATGCTACCCAGTCGAAGAAGGCCCTCTAGTCTGCCCCGGCCCAAAATTCACTCGAGGGCAGCCAGAGTATGGCATGCCCCTTGTCAGCCACCTCAACCCCATAAGGATGATCCCAGTGGAAACTTCCAGCCAGCCCTCTGCAGCAGCTGTCATCCCTGGATGCAGGGGACCCAGCTGTCCCACTCCAGCATCTTCCCTTCACCTTCTTTCCAAGGGCTCTCTCCATATTCCTTGCAGCTCTGTCCCCTGGGGGAGGAGCCATCTCCCATGGCGTGGGAGTGGGGAACAGAGCAGCCTCTCCGGAGGCAACCCATTCTATCACTTCAGTATGGTTAACAGCCTGGTCTACAGGGGGCCCTCAGTAGAAGCCAGGCCTCCATTTACTGCGTGCCCCTACTCTTCAGAGCTCTTCGAATGCATTTCCGACAGCGACTGAACTTCTGCTTCACCGTGTCTTGCCTTTCTTGAGGCCCCTGACTAGGCTCTCAGAATCCAATGTGGGATTTCTGTCTCTTTGACACCCAACAAGCTTTTACAGGGTTCTCTCTGCCCATGCACACCTCTCTGCAGGTAAAACACACTCACTTTGCTCGGGACAGAACTCTGTGAGGAGTGTGTCTCCTCATTAGCAGCTGGGACAGCAGAGTGAACAGCCGAAATGTCTAATGGCAGTTTCAACAACAACAGCAACAAAAAAATTCCAATAAAATTTCTGGGTTGAAAAACTTGTGTGGACCAGGAAGAGACTTACAGGACTGACGATCCTCCACAGTAGAGCTCTCTGTTTGTTTTCCTAGAGAAGTTGCATAATTGGAATTTTATAGGACACTCCTAATTTCATGCTGTTCTACTTCCGTTTTGGAATTTCCCTCAGTGTCTAGGAAACCTTCACACTCTGAGCTGTGCACAGCTCCCAGCCGTGCCTGGCGCTCTAGTCACAGACTGCAGGACAGTTTCACACTCAGAGGTGTGTGAAGCGATGTTCTAGGCTGCACATGTACATTTCATCCTCTCAGAGGGAAGTAGGGCTCAGCTGGTTGGTGGATGACATCTTCAAGGTCACACACAGACAACTGGTACTTCTGACATCTGTATTCTGGTTCTACAATGCCAAGCCCACCCCATGAACAGACACAAGGAGAGACAGGATAGAGATGCAGCCATGCCTCACGTGAACAAAGCCTGATTGAAGTAAATGTCTTCCCTAGACATTCCTCTGAGCAGCACATGTGCACAACGTTTCTGGGTGTCTCCTTGCAAAGTCCATGAAGGGGTGACTGGTCTCAACTATGGAGCCCTTCTCAACTATGGTGTCAAAGGGCTGGCATCCTGACCTTTCCACAGAACACTGTTACGATTTAAAGAAACATGCTTTTAAATTGAAATTTTCTTATGGTTAATATGCAAAGACATTTGTGGTCATTTTTAAAAATGTTTCCTGTGTCTTTGTGTGTGTGCCTGTGTGTGTGTGTGTGTGTTTGTGTTTTGTGCTGTGAGCACATGCATTGTTTGTATTTTTATTTTTAGGACTTCTACATTTCTGGGATATATTTGAATAATTTCTTAGTGCACAGTCAAGTGCCTGGACCAGAATGCATGGCATCAACTGTTATTTCTTGAATATCAACTCAAAGGGTGGACATACATGAGTAGCCGTCCATGAAAAAGTAGTGATAGCCTGCTACCTCCTTGGTGACATGTTCTGAGGCTTTATGGAGTTGTAGTTGCTGTATGTTTTGGGAATCGATGCATGTCTGCGTTATAAAAAATTCAATTTCCCTTTTTTTAAATTAAATAGTGGGTTTCCATAAGAGTTTCTTACAGATTTAGTTGAAATCAACCCACACCTTCTATGTTGTCTTTTTCTTTCACTGACAGCCTCATGCTCTGTCGTGCCATTAGAACTCAGATGTGCTTTTGGTTTTGAACCTCATCTTGAACTATCAAGAAGCAATTCTTCCAATGCAGGGAATTTCTAGTCGTCCTTCACCAACTCGGAAAGACAACCCAAGTAACAACCTATATATTTCTGAAAGATTTCGTGTTCTATCTATCTACTGTCTATCTATCTATCTATCTATCTATCTATCTATCTATATCTAAATATCTATCGATCTGCCTACCTACCTACCTATGTATATCACTCTTTATCTTGTATTTTAACATATTCCAGACTGGTCTTTAACAGGCGCCCATTATGCCATGTGCGGCTAATGTTTTCATTCTTTTCTTGTTTTTGTTTTGCACTGAAATCCTAATCCCTGTGCCCTACCCAGATGAGATTATGAGATATCCCCATCATAGGATGGCACACGGAATCTTGTATGTGGGGACAACTTTGCGAACAGTTTGATCGGAAGGCACCTTCTCCCCTCTATGGGATTCCAGGAAATGACCTCGAGGGCATGGCGATCCACATTGCTCAGCGGGCCCTTGATATTTCATGGCAAGGACGAAGCAGGCAATGATTGGACTACGCTGGGCTCCGTCACAGAGGGCGTGGCCGTCCAAAGGCGGGAATCTAAATCCTGCTCCCGTCAAGCCAGATGATGCGAGCGTCGAGGACAGAGCAGGTGTCTGACTTGCTTTCTGCCACTTCGCTTTGGATCCAGCTCCTGCCTGTCGCCTTTGCTCAGACCTTGGATCTACGTTCTGCATGCGCTTCTGGTAAGTGTCTTCCTCCAAATTACCAGGCACAGGTTGCTGGCTTGGGCGCGAGATGAGAAATTGTAGCAAGGGCATGGTTCACTGAAGTTGTGGTGGGGAAGTCGCAGAACCAATCCACCAGGTTGCACCTTTTATGTACGCGTTTATCCCGCTGAGAAACAGTGGCCTGTGCGGGAAACGGCATAGTGCGTTTTGCTGTCGCTGAAGGGCTTCTGAAGGATCACAGGCATCCCTAGACCCTGGCATCTACAAAAGTCTTCGTAGTGTAGCCCAAGCTGGGCTCCTACTCCTGATCCTCCTGCTTCTGCCTCCTTCAGCAAATCATACTGGTGCGCACTAGCACACCCGGCGGCAACCAGAGTGCCTGTTCAGCCTTTATGATTAGGACAATAAGTAGAACAAATGAAAAACAAATCACAGTAATGAGAAGAGCATGCAGTCTTCTTGGATATGAACTTGAAACTGAAGGTGTGACAGGTTCATTGAAAAACGTCTTTCAGTGAGACACATCTTGTTGTCCTGAAGGCCATGAGCCTTGGGGGCTTGCGGCAAAAAGAAAACGTACAAAACACCAGAAAGTTACTTCTTCACGGGTCCCTGTTTTCTGGGATTTCCAGGGAGACCTGAAAGGTCCCCTTCTAGGCAAGACGGAGTTCTGTGCTCCACAGGTGCTTTCTGCCCTGATTCAGGTAGCTGCAGGAGGCAAAGGATTTGCACTCTCAGTGTCGCAGATATGATTGGTGCAGAAGTCCAAGAATCAAGTGCTCTCACAGTAGATTTCAAGGATGTCTTCTTCCCATAGCTTCCCTGGGTTTGGGAGTACATTTTCAGTGCTGGGATAACAAATGTGGCCTGTGCACCTTGTTTCACCTTGAGACTATTGGGTTTTTGTTTATTGTTTTGGTTCATTGTGATTTTTTTTCTTTCCAGTCAGGGTCTCACCATGCAACCCTGGCTCCTGTTAACATTGGGCCTCCTGCCTCTGCCTCCAGGGACCTGACATTACATACTCTGGCTGCCTTATCTGGATCTTTTAACTTTATTTATTCCCTTTAATTCATTTTTATCTTCTGTATGCTTTGGTGCTACTATCATCAAACACATTTCAAGAGAAGGCAGATAAGATAAAGAGTTAAAAGGAAAAAAGAAGTACATCCTTAAGATTGTGCCCACATCACAAGTAATCATTTCAATCTTTATTTATTTATTTATTTATTTATTTATTTATTTATTTATTTATTCAGTCATTCATTCTTTCACACATTCATTCATTCATTCATTTATTCATTTATGCTGTCTAGCAGAGTATCCATACCTGGACAGAAACTCACTTGTGTTGAGGATCTGAACTCACAGCAGTCTGGATAACTTTGCCTCCCAGGGTAGGTGGGGGCGGGAAGTCAGGAAAATGAGACCACATCCAGTTCCAATTACTTTCTTTCCTTTTTTCAATACACAATTCTTTCCATATGATACCTTGTACAATAAATATAGGTCCTCTCCCTCAGGTAAATACCATTCTCACATCTGGCTACCAAGGTCAACTGAATCTGGTTACTCCAAGGACCATATGTGTAGGTAGACTCTGTAGTTGGTCTTGCTGCCACTGGTTTTTTTCTCCGTCTTGCAGAAGATAAGAGCCTTTTCCTTCTGCTTTTTCACCCCGAAACTTTTGTTGTATATAGAACATGTCATCCAAAGAGGACCTTTCACCTTCTAGTAGGAACTGGATGTAAAATATGGCCTCCAGCCCACTCATCAGAGCATGCTTTGGAGAATATAACAAAAAGTGATTGCAGATCATAAGAGAATTTGATTTTTCTTCTCAGAACTGCATGCTGTCTTGTACTGTTGCTCTCTTGTACATTCCCAACAACCGTTGACTAAGGCTCCCCTTTTCCATATTCTCAACGTCAGTTACTTTATTTCGGGGAGGATTTGCTTTGTATGTTGGTTTGGTCATTTGTGTTAAATAGTAATAATCCTCCTGGAGGTAAGATATTATCTCACTTTGCCTTTGAGTTCCATCTTCATGAATGGTTGATGCTTCATTTGCATGGTATCCATGACTGTATCTGTGGAGAAAATTGGGGGGGTTGGTCCTTTGCCTCCCTGTGTGAATGCCTTCTTTGCGAGGCAAGTGTTCTATTATCATTCTAGGTTTTAAAACTTGTTTTGCACCCTGAGCAGACCTGGCCCCTGTGATCTTCCAGTCTCCTAAGTAGTGGCTATTCCACACTTGCAACACCAAACCCAGCTGGTTTTTGTCCTCTGTGTGTCCGTTGTGTTGTGCTATGCAAAGAGGGAATATTTCTTTCAATCACATTTTTTGTTTTCATTTGCTCTCTTCTTACCTGTATAATTTCATCTCTAGATTTGGATTTATTCTTCTCCTTTCTTCACTTGCCAAGAGAGCGTGTTGGTTTCTGTTTATACTTATGAATGTCTCTGTGAAAATTTTACTGAATCCCTATGTACCTATCTACCTATCTATGTATCTGTCTATCTCTCTCTCTATCTATCTCTCTCTATCTATCTAAATATCTAACTATCTGCCTACCTACCTACCTACCTAACTACCTATGTATATCACTCATTCTCTTTGTATTTTAAACATTGTCTTGATATAAAATAAACATATTCCAGACTGGTCTCGAACAGGCGGTCATCCTGCCATGTGCTGCTTATGTTTTCATTCTTTTCTTCGTTTTGTTCTTGCACTGAAATCCTAATCCCTGTGCCCTACCCAGATGAGATTATGAGATTTTTTACAACCATTCCTGACTTGTACAGTTAAATATTTACCGTTTCCTTTCACATTTCCCCCTCGTTATTTTCTGAGTTCCTGTGGTTTCTTATTTCATCCAGTCTTTTCCTAAGAGCGTGTTGAGCGATTTCTACAATGTCGTGAGCTTTCCAGTTTGACTGCTCTTGCATAGTGACTTCGGGAATCCCTAGGGGGCTTATCTTCATAGAGTGTCTCAACACTGGCATTGGACTTGTAGAAGTGGAACCAGTACACACTCTAACAAAACTGCTCCTTCTTTCATTGAGTGAAATGATCTGGAATGGTGTCCTCTTGTACACCTTGGGAAATATTCATTTTCGTGGCATTCATTATTTCATTTTGAAACATCCAAAATATTTTATATTTGATTTGAGAAGGAAAAACATACATGCCATGGTGTGTGGGTGTAGATAGGTCAGAAGTAAACGTTGAGAAGTTAGGTTTACGTTTCTGTCCTATGGGCTTCTCAGGACTGAATTCAGCCTTCCAGGTTCATGAGTAGGCCCTGAAGGACTATGATACCCACCTACCTTATACAAGGTCTCTGGGTTTGACATAGAAGGAAAGATCATAACTGACCCTAGCCAACTAAAGTCCCTTCATAGAACTGGATCATCCACTATGGGGAGTTATCATTCAGTCTCCCTGCTCTGGGTGAGGGGAGGCTGTACTTTGCTGTCATGGAGAGGAAAGGAAGACATAATTTGTCAGGTAACTTAAGAGCAAACTGGACTGACTAGGCGGAGACAGGCATTGCGGGCAACTTAGGAGTGAACTGGGCGAGTAGGCAGAGACAGGCATTAGACGGGAAGCAAGCACCTTCTAGCCGTGTCCTTACTCTTACGTACTGGAATACACAAAATCCATTGAAGAGAGTCATTGCACTTTCAAGCAATCGTTCCAAAGGATTCGCCAGGGTAGAAAAGAACAGTCACAAGAGGATTCCTGTGACGTGGAGTGCTTTCCAGCACGGTCAACAGAAAGAGATTCCTTGAATGTCTTAAGAAAGAAGTCCAGAATGCAAAACTCTTGGTAGAACATGCACCAAGGGAGCTCTCTTTCTCCTTAACACTCTTGCATTTCAGTAAACTCTCTTCCCATCCTTCACCTCTGCCTCTATTTCTGCCCTCTTATTTTTCTCTGAGACAGGCTTTTGTCTTGTTTCTGCAGCTAATAAGAGGCCACTCTCTCCCAGGCTGAGACTGAACATGAAATTCTCCTGTCTCATCCTCCGGAATGCTGACATTACAGGAATGTGTGACCACACCTGAGTGGTTTCTCTTGAAAATGGTCTCAGTTGTGAATCCAAGCTCCTTCTGCTGTACTAGGACTGTGGTGGTTGGTTTGAAACCTCATTCCCAGAAATCAAAATCTACTAGGATAGGTGGGAAGGTAGGATTGCTTCTCACTTCTGTTGCATTCTGATGAGGAATCCCTAGGAAACGATGATTACACTTGGTAGATTGTCAAGTCCACAGGCCAGTTTCCAGTCCACCTCAAGCACCTAAACAATGGTAGTTGGGGACATGTCGAAGAAGGGCATCAGGGGTGATGAAAGGGGGTATAAGGTCGATGTTTTGGACTGAGATTGGCACTTGCTCTTACCTTGTTTTTCAGGAGGTGACAACTGATAATTAAGTTCTGAACGAAATGGATTCCTCCTTGCAATTATTTGAGGAGATCGAAGAGTTTCTGAAGAACTTCCCTGACTACCCTGAAAACCAGGCCGATGTGCAAGCTGAGCCTGAAGCACAGCCCTCCATGCCTGTGACTGACCCTGTGCAAGGAAACCCATGGGACACAGCCCAAAGCCCCAAGACCACATCTGAATGGCCCAACATTCTGGGGGCAGTCCTCACCCAGGACTCAGTGACACATGCTGGTGAAACCCTTCTAGTGCCCCTTGGAGAGCCCAGGATGACTGTTCCTGAGAGCCAGCAAGCTGGACTTTTACGGCAGACCAAACCCACAGCAGGCTCTCAGGTGAAGGATGTCCATGAACCCCCAAAGTCATTTTGGCTACCCCCCAGTAGCCAAGATGCAATGTACCAGGAAATCCAGCTGGGTGTCTCCAGTGAAAGCAGCCAGAAGGAGACCTTCAGTGTAAAGAAGATTCTGGATGTGGGCCACAGTCCAGCCCTTTGTGGAGGTCAGGAAGAGACCTTCAGTGGCAATCAAACTCCTCCCTGTGGGAGCCATGTGGTGGCTTTTGCTAGTGGCCAGACTTCATGTGAGGAACATCCAGTTACTTCTCTGAGTGACCACACTGTTTGGAGGCAGACGAAGACCTTCAATGGTGACCAGATCAGCTATGGCACTCAAATATCTCTCCTTGACGATTCAACCCACTCTGTGGCTCAGAGCAGGCCAAGTGGCAAGACCCTCGGTGGGAGTCAAATGAGTCCCAATGACAACCCCAAACTCTGTATGGCTCAGATGTACCCCAGTTTTGACTCCTACTTCTATGAGACACAGATACGTCCCGGTAGCTTCCCTTATACAGATGGGATTCAGATGGGTCCCCAGGGCAGCCCTTACCTCTATGGACGTGAGATGTACCCCAGTGTCACCTCTACCTTGCCTGGGGCTCAGATAGGTGCCATTGGCAGCCAGACTATATATGGGGCTCAGATGGGTGCCACTGAAATCCCAACCCTCTATAATGGCCAGAATATCTGCACAGATCAGATTGGGATGAATAATAATGCACAGATCCCCAACGTGGGACTCACTGTATCCAGTCTCAATTACCAGATATCAGATGGGGATCATAGCATGAACTCTGAAGCCCTCTATGCATCAAGTGCCTCTTTCACACAAGGACAGCATCCAGAGTACGTTGCAAGCTGCCCTTTGGTGCAGGGACAGCCCTCAGAGAACACGTGGAGAATGCAGAAAGCGTCGGACCTTTGGAAACCTTATATCTGCCCCTATCCAGACTGTGGGAAGGCATACTCAAGGGGTGTCCACCTTCGAATTCATATACGTGTACACACTGGTAAGTCGGGGTCTATGGTTCAGGAAGAGGGACAAGTGTCGGTGGATATTTGACTTGACAGGACTTGGATATGCTTTGTGTGGCTGCCACTTCCTTCAAGGCTGGGAGTCCAGGGGACCTCAGGCATGGCTGACAAGTTTGAATTGGCACTTTTCAGGACAGATTGTGGTCACGGGTCAAGGCCAGCCTGGGGTACAGCCCTTTGTCTATCCTTACTACATCTATGGGACTGGGGTGATGGGAATGAAGGAAGGGATTTACTTGGGCTCTGCTTGTGGTCCTGAGTTGATCCTACCTTGATCCTCCTTCGACACAAGAGAAGGCACACTGGGGAACGGCCCTACCAGTGTACCAGCTGCAACAAGAATTTTGCAAGAGCAGATCACCTAAGACAGCACCAGAGAACCCACAGAAACCTTTCACCCCACAACGGAACTCTCAGCTCATCTGCAAATGTGCAGAACTGAAATGCAGGCTCCCTGCTCAACATGGATCCCCAGGCTGGCTGCCATCCCCAAGGGGATGCAATCTGCCAGGTCGAGCCCAGTCCAGCTCTCTGTGGTCACCACCTCACCAACTGTGGACTACGAAGTGTGGCTTGACTGCTGGGACAATTTCAGTGTCTACTGGCCGCCACTGCTGATGCCCCCACTCCCGGAGGACCCGCGACCTCCAGGGCACTCTATTGACTGACCTAACACCAAACACCCTGGCCCCCCTTCCGATATCTCCCTTTGAGCCAACAGTCCTGGCTTGGGCGCACTCTCCTGGGGTGGTAAGGTACCGTACTGGCCGCCCTCCAGTGGCACCCAGGGTCCACGCCCTAGAGTGTCCTGCAAGCAACAGCCAGACACCGGCTTCGACTCCCCTCAGTGGAACTGCATACTGCCTGCAACCACTCCATCTGAGTCTCCTGCAGGCTCCCGCGCGCCCTCCCAGGACATGGGCTGCTGTGGTTGGCCCTCCTCTGCGTCCTGATGAAGATGGTGTTGCCCCTTTCCTGGTACTGGGTGTTCATCACTCTGGAGATCCAGAGCTCGGCCGAGCACAAGTCCACCCTCCACTACCTTTTCCACTTCGTGGTTCACAGTTTCCCCTTCCATCAGCACAGAGAGCTGCCTGGCACCACTGCACAACCTGTCCCTCAACCGCTGCTTCGAGAAGGTGCCACGCCACAACAAAGACCCAGGAAAAGGGACCTGATAGAGCCGGGATCCTGACTGCCAGCCCTTCCGCCTCGGGAGTCTTTGTTGGAAGCAGAAGCGGCGCTCGCAGGACAAGAGGAGCAACTCTGTGGTAGCTTCCAGGACCCGCAAATGCTACCCAGTCGAAGAAGCCCCTCTAGTCTGCCCCCGGCCCAAAATTCACTCGAGGGCAGCCAGAGTATGGCATGCCCCTTTGTCAGCCACCTCAACCCCATAAGGATGATCGCCAGTGGAAACTTCCAGCCAGCCCTCTGCAGCAGCTGTCATCCCTGGATGCAGGGGACCCAGCTGTCCCACTCCAGCATCTTCCCCTTCACCTTCTTTGCCAAGGGCTCTCTCCATATTCCTTGCAGCTCTGTCCCCTGGGGGGAGGAGCCATCTCCCATGGCGTGGGAGTGGGGAACAGAGCAGCCTCTCCGGAGGCAACCCATTCTATCACTTCAGTATGGTTAATAGCCTGGTCTACAGGGATGGCCCTCATGTAGAAGCCAGGCCTCCATTTACTGCGTGCCCCTACTCTTCAGAAGCTCTTCGAATGCATTTCCAGACAGCGACTGAACTTCTGCCTTCACCGTCTCTTGCCTGATTCTTGAGGCCCACTGACTAGGCTCTCAGAATCCAATGTGGGATTTCTATCTCTTTGACACCCAACAAGCTTTTACAGGGTTCTCTCTGCCCATGCACACCTCTCTGCAGGCAAAACACACTCACTTTGCTCGGGACAGAACTCTGTGAGGAGTGTGTCTCCTCATTAGCAGCTGGGACAGCAGAGTGAACAGCCGAAACGTCTAATGGCAGTTTCAACAACAACAGCAACAAAAAATTCCAATAAAATTTCTGGGTTGAAAAACTGGTGTGGACCAGGAAGAGACTTACAGGACTGACGATCCTCCACAGCAGAGCTCTCTGTTTGTTTTCCTAGAGAAGTTGCATAATTGGAATTTTATAGGACACTCCTAATTTCATGCTGTTCTACTTCCGTTTTGGAATTTCCCTCAGTGTCTAGGAACCACCTTCACACTCTGAGCTGTGCACAGCTCCCAGCCGTGCCTGGCGCCTCCTAGTCACAGGACTGCAGGACAGTTTCACACTCAGAGGTGTGTGAAGCGATGTTCTAGGCTGCACATGTACATTTCATCCTCTCAGAGGGAAGTAGGGCTCAGCTGGTTGGTGGATGACATCTTCAAGGTCACACACAGGCAACTGGTACTTCTGACATCTGTATTCTGGTTCTACAATGCCAAGCCCACCCCATGAACAGACATAAGGAGAGACAGGATAGAGATGCAGCCATGCCTCACGTGAACAAAGCCTGATTGAAGTAAATGTCTTCCCTAGACATTCCTCTGAGCAGCACATGTGCACAACGTTTCTGGGTGTCTCCTTGCAAAGTCCATGATCGGGGTGACTGGTCTCAACTATGGAGCCCTTCTCAACTATGGTGTCAAAGGGCTGGCATCCTGACCTTTCCACAGAACACTGTTACGATTTAAAGAAACATAGCTTTTAAATTGAAATTTTCTTATGGTTAATATGCAAAGACATTTGTGGTCATTTTTAAGAAAATGTTTCCTGTGTCTGTGTGTGTGCCTGTGTGTGTGTGTGTGCATGTTTGTGTTTGTGCGTGTGAGCACATGCATTGTTTGTATTTTTATTTTTAGGACTTCTACATTTCTGGGATATATTTGAATAATTTCTTAGTGCACAGTCAAGTGCCTGGACCAGAATGCATGGCATCAACTGTTATTTCTTGAATATCAACTCAAAGGGTGGACATACATGAGTAGCCGTCCATGAAAAAGTAGTGATAGCCTGCTACCTCCTTGGTGACATGTTCTGAGGCTTTAATGGAGTTGTAGTTGGCTGTATGTTTTGGGAATCGATGCATGTCTGCGTTATAAAAAATTCAATTTCCCTTTTTTTAAAATTAAATAGTGGGTTTCCATAAGAGTTTCATATAGATTTAGTTGAAATCAACCCACACCTTCTATGTTGTCTTTTTCTTTCACTGACAGCCTCATGCTCTGTCAGTGCCATTAGAACTCAGATGTGCTTTTGGTTTTGAACCTCATCTTGAACTATCAAGAAGCAATTCTTCCAATGCAGGGAATTTCGTAGTCGTCCTTCACCAACTCGGAAAGACAACCCAAGTAACAACCTATATATTTTCTGGAAAGATTTCGTGTAAATTTTTTTTCTGTGCATAATTTTGTCAATGAATAAAAGTCCTGAGTTTTGATTCTGTCCTGATTCCCAAATTATTTGATAACGTGATCTGGAGCCAAAGCTTTTCACAGTGAAGAATCTGCATGCCAGGAAATAAAGTCTTTAGTGGGATGGGTAAAAAAGACGCTGTTCCTGTCTGCCAGGCTTGGTGGCTCAGGCTTGCAGTCCTAGAGCTCAGCAGCCAGGGGGTTAGATGAGGCCAATCTAGCAGCCACTTTGGTCTCCAGAGCCACACGTTGCTTCCAAACACCACCAGAAACACCTGCTATAATCACTGGAGGAGATGACGCCCGCCAGCCCTCTCCAGTGCTGGAGAGAGTGAGAGAACAGGATGCAGGTCCGGGCAGGGATTGTGACAATCATGCACAACGTAGCAAGGACCCATGTTCCGAACACAAAGTATCAGAATGAGAATCAAAAAGAGGCCAGGTGAGAGAGCTGACGGCTCTAATTCCAGGACTTGAGAGAGGCTGTGGCAAGAGGATCGCGACTTCATGTCCAGCCTGGAGACACAGAGCGATTTCTTCCCAAAATAACAAGCAAAGAAACCAACCGAAAAGTGCAGCAGCACGTGAAAAAAACATTAGTAGCAACTTTAATGTACAGCGGCCAAAGCAATGGAACATGTGCAACCCAACTGCTTTGGACGTCTCCAAATGGAGCTTGTGGGTGTGCTCAGTTAAGATCTCAGTTCACAAGGCCCATCTGAATGAAAATGTCGGATCTGAAGTCACCTCTGGGTGACTGACTATAAGCAAGGCTTCCCCATTCTATAATGTCACACGGAAACTTGTATGTGGGGATTACCTTGCAAACAGTTTATTCGGAAGGCAGCTGCTCCCCTCCATGGGATTCCAGGAAATGACATCGAGGGCATGGCGATCCACATTGCTGAGCAGACCTTTGAGGTTTGGTGGCAGGGACTAAGCAGGCCATGATTGGTCTGCGCTGGGCTCGGTCCCAGAAGGCATGACCAGTCAAAGGTGGGAATATAAATCCTGCTCCCGTCAAGCCAGATGCTGCGAGAGTCGAGGCCAGAGCATGTGTCTGACTTCCTTTCTGCCACTTTGCTTTGAATCCAGTTCCTGCTTGTCGCCTTTGCTCAGACTTTGGACGAACGTTATGCATGCGCTTCTGTTAAGTGTCTTCCGCCAAACGAAGAGGCACAGGTTGCTGGCTTGGGCAGGAGATCAGAATTTGTAGCGATGGCATGGTTCAATGAAGTGGTGGTGGTGGGGAAGGCGCAGAAACAATCCACCAGGTTGCGCCTTTTATGTACGCGTTTATCCCGCTGAGAAAGAGTGGCCTGTGCAGGAGACGGCATTGTGCGTTTTGCTGTCGCTGAAGGGCTTCTGAAGGATCACAGGCATCCCTAGAACCTGGCATCTATAAAAGTCTTCGTAGTGTAGCCCAAGCTGGGCTCCTACTCCCGATCCTCCTGCTTCTGCCTCCTTCAGCAAATGATAATGCTGTGCACTAGCACACCCAGCGGCAACCAGAGTGCCTGTTCAGCCTTTATGATTAGGACAATAAGAAGAGCAAATGAAAAACATGTCACAGTAATGAGAAGAGCAAGCAGTCTTCTTGGATGTGAATTTGAAACTGAAGTTGTGACAGGTTCATTGAAAAAAGTCTTTCAGTGAGCCACATCTTGTTTTCCTGAAGGCCATGAGTCTTTGAGGCTTGCAGCAAAAAGAAAACGTACATAACACCAGAAAGTTACTTCTTCACGGGTCCCTGTTTTCTGGGATTTCCAGGGAGACCTGAAAGGTCCCCTTCTAGGCAAGACGGAGTTCTGTGCTCCACAGGTGCTTTCTGCTGTGATCCAGGTAGCTGCAGGAGGCCCAGGATTTGGACTCTTAGGGGAGCAGATATGATTGGGGCAGAAGTACAAGAATCAAGTGCTCTCACAGGAGATTTCAAGGAGGTCTTCTTCCCATAGCTTCCCTGGGAATGGGAGGGCTGGCTCTGGTCTCCTTGTATCGTTGCCCTCTCTGTAATAGATCTTACCTGCATAACCATTTTCAATGACATTCACTGGATCTTCTTTTGTTTTCAGAAGAAGTCTTCATAATGCATTCCTGCTTCAGCCTTTCCAGTGCTGGGATAACAAATGTGGACTCTTCACATTGTTTCACCTTGAGACTTTTCAGTTTTCGTGTATTCGTTTGGTTGGTTGATATTTTTTTTCTGTCCTGTCAGGGTCTCACCGTGCAATCCTGGCTCCTGTTATGTTGGGCCTCCTGCCTCTGCCTCCAGGGACCTGACATTACATTTTTGGGCCACCTTATCTGAATCTTTTAACTTTATTTATTGACTTTCATTCATTTTTATCTTCTGAATGCTTTGGCGCTACTATCATCAAACACATTTCAAGAGAAGGCAGAGAAGATAAAGAGAGAAAAGGAAAAAAGAAGCACATCCTTAAGATTGTGCCAACATCACCACTACTCATTTCAATCTTTATTTATTTATTTACTTATTTATATATTTATTTATTTATTCATTCATTCATTCATTCATGCTGTCTAGCAGTGTATCCACAGCTGTCCAGAAATTCACTTGTGTTGAGGAGTTGAACTCACAGCAATCTGGCTACCTTTGCCTCCCAGGGGAAGTGGGGGCGGGGAGACAGGGAAATGAGATCACATCCACTTCCATGCACTTTTCTTTCTTTTTTTCTATGCACAATTCTTTCCATCTGATACCTTGTACAATAATTATAGGTCCCCTCCCTGCAAGTCAATACCATTCTCATATCTGGCTCCCGAGTTCAACTGAATCTGGTTCAATCCTCCTGGAGGTAATATATTTTCTCACTGTGCCTTTGAGTTCTGCCATCGTGAATGGCTGATGCTTCATTTGCATGCTATCCCTGACTGTATCTGTGGAGAAAAATCGAGGGGTTGGTCCTTTGCATCCCTTTGTGCATGCCTTCCTTGTGAGGC
The DNA here is from genome assembly GCA_023101885.1 of Typhlomys cinereus. Taxonomy (NCBI): domain Eukaryota; kingdom Metazoa; phylum Chordata; class Mammalia; order Rodentia; family Platacanthomyidae; genus Typhlomys; species Typhlomys cinereus. The sequence goes on from JALPQD010000118.1 coordinate 3,049,617, forward strand.
AAGTGTTCTATTGTCATTCTAGTTTTTTTTTAATTAAAAATTTAATTGTACATTTTAATTTTTTTACCATTTCCCTCCCTCCCCCCCGAACCTCCTCCTCCCTCTCGCCTACCTCCACATCCCGCAGTGCCTCCCCCCCAATTCCCAGAGATTCCTTTATTGTGTATGCCTGACTCTCCACTGGGTCCTCCTCTCCGATGACACATAAGGACCCAGTGACATTTCCATAAGCTTTTTCTGTTGTACCCCTTAAGCATAGGAGCACTACTATGGCTGTCAATCCCTTTCCTCCATTGATCTCGGTGCCCTTAACAGATGCTAGACTTTATGAGGGCAACAGTGCACTGAACATAGCACAGGGCATGCAGAGTCCCGTTATGATTGCTTTGGCCCCAACTATTGCTGAGAATCTTGCAAGTCGTTGCTCCTCCCATCCTTTTACTCTTACTATCTTACCGCTCCCTCTTCCGCAAATGCCCCTGAGCTCCAGAATGGGGAGAGCTTAGGCTGGCCTAGTTCTATGTGACAGATATAGAGTCTCTGAAGTTCTGGATTGTGGTTTGTTGATTTTCTTTTGCAGTTTTCCTGCTCCTGCAATGCCCTTCACTCCATCCTGCTGGGCACTGTATGTCACCCCCTGGCCAGAGACAAAAAGCTGTTAAACTGGAGTCTTCTTATAATAGCACATTCAAGGGTAGATGCAATAAGAGTAGGAAACCTGAGTGAGGGAGGGGCCCATCACCCATTTGCAAAATGATTACTTTTTATCTGCTAGACTATATGCCCTCCCCTTCTGGTGAGATCAGGAAAGAACGTCTGTGAACTTAACCAGGTTTCTCATTACTTACTTGCAGACCTTGATGGAGGCCTATTTTCTCTGCTGTAACATGATCCCCTGTCTCCTTGTTTCTGGTGTCGCCCTCCTACCCCATCTCTCTTGTTCATAATCCTTGTAATTACTGTTTTACATAGGTTTACTTTTGAGTGTCTCAATGTGGGCTGGGTGTGTTTGGTACTAGGAGCCACCTATTAGGGAGTACATATGGCGCTTAATTATCTGGGTTTGGGATACTTCACTTAATATAATTGTTTCTAATGACCCCATTTCCCAGCAAATTCCAGTCATTCATCATTTTTGATGGCTGAGTAGTACTCCATTGTATAGATGTACCACAGTTTCCTTATCCACTCGTCAACTGTTGGACATTTAGGTTGATTCCATGACTTTGCTATTGTAAACAGTGTTGCTATGAACATGGTCGAGCTTGTGCTATCGAGGTGAACCTCTGCTGCATGGGGGGTTATTCCCAAAAGTGGGATAGCAGGGTCATATGGCATTTCAATCTTTAATTTCTTTAAGAATCTCCAGACGGCTCGCCAGAGTGGCTGTATGAGCCTGCATTCCCACCAACAATGTAGGAGAGTTCCCCTCTCTCCACATCCTCTCCAGCATTTGTCGTTGTTTGTATTGTGGATTTTTGCCATCCTGACCGGGGTGAGATGATATCTCAGGGAAGTTTTGATTTGCATTTCCCTGATGGCTAAGGAATTGGAGCATTTTTTAAGATATTTGTTAGAGATTTTAATTTCATCCCTGGTAAAGTTTCTTTGAAGTTCCAGGGCCCATTTTTCAATTGGGCCATTGTTTTCCTTGGAGTTTAGTTTTCTAAGTTCTTTGTGCACTTTGGACAGTAGAGTTTTGTCAGATATGTGGTTAGTGAAGATTTTCTCCCATTCTGTGGGTTGCCTTTGAGTTCGTGTTACAATCTCTTTATCTGAACAGAAGCTCTTTAATTCCACAAGATCCCAACTGTTGAGAGTTGGTAGCAGTGACTGTGCCATTGGATGTCTGTTCAGGAAGGGTTGGCCTAGCCCAATCAGCTCGAGGGAGTTCCCTATCCTTTCAACTATGGTTTTTAAAGTCTCTGGCCTTAAATCAAGGTCCTTGATCCATTTGGAATTAAGTCTTGTATATGGTGACAAGTATGCGTCCAGTGTTAATCTGCATGTGGAGATCCAGTTTTGCTAGCACCATTTGTTGAAGATGCTATTCCTTTTCCATTGGATTCTTTGGACACCTTTGTCAAAGAACAAATGGCTGTATTTTTGTGGGCTTATATCTGGGTCTTCAATCCTTATCCATTGATCTGTGTGTCTATTTTGGAGCCAGTACCAGGTAGTTTTTATAACCATGGATTTGTAGCATAGACTAAGGTTTGGTATGGTAATACCTCCAGCAGTGTTTTTGTTACTCAGGATTGTCTTTGCTATCCTAGGTCTTTTGTGCCTCCATATGAATTTTGAGATTATGTGGTCAACTTCTTTAAAGTATGGCTTTGGGATTTTAATTGGTATAGCATTGAATTTGTATATTGCCTTTGTTAGGATGGCAATTTTTACAATGTTGATTCTAGCAATCCAGGAACATGGGAGGTCTTTCCCCCTTCTGGTGTCTTCTGCTATTTCTTTCTTCAGGGTTTTACAGTTTTCATTGTAAAGGTCTTTAACCTCCTTGGTTAGGTTTATACCAAGGTATTTCATTTTTTTAGGGGCTATAGTTAATGGGATTGTTTCTCTCAAGGCTTTTTCACTTCTTTCATTCTGGGCATATAGGAAGGCCTCTGATTTTTGCACATTTATTTTGTATCCTGCCACCCTGCTGAACTTCTCAACTAGTTCCAGGAGCTTCCTGGTGCAGTTTTTGGGATCACTCAGGTATAAGATCATGTCATCTGCAAATAGGGATAGCTTGACTTCTTCCCTGCCGATTTGAATCCCTCTTATATCCCTTTCTTGTCTTATGGCTTCAGCTAAGACTTCAAGTACAATATTGAATAGAAGTGGTGAGAGTGCACAGCCTTGTCTAGTTCCTGATCGAAGTGGGAATGCTTCCAATTGTTCCCCATTGAGCATAATCCTTGCTGTGGGCTTGTTGCATACAGCTTTTATTATATTGATAAAGGTTCCTTTCATTCCCACAGACTCTAGCGTTTTGATCATAAAAGGCTGTTGGATTTTGTCAAACGCTTTTTCTGCATCTATCGAGAGTATCATGTGGTCTTGGACTTTGGACTGGTTTACATGATGAATTACATTTGTTGATTTGCGTATGTTGAACCAACCTTGTGTGCCTGGGATGAAGCCAACTTGGTCCCCGTGACTGATCTTTTTCATATGTTTTTGAATCCGGTTTGCTAAGACTTTGTTGAGAATCTTTGCATCTGTGTTCATCAGAGAGATCAGCCTATAGTTTTCTTTTTTAAGTGCATCTTTATTAGGTTTTGGGATTAAGACGATATTAGCTTCATAGAAGGAATTGATATTGTTCCTTCCTTTGCTATTTGATGGAACAGTTAAAGGAGTATTGGTGTTATTAACTCGTTAAATGTCTGGTAGAATTCTGTGCTGAATCCATCTGGTCCAGGCCATTTTTTGGTGGGAAGATTCGAGATTACTTCTTCAATTTCCTTGTATGTTATAGGACTATTTAAATAATTCACAACATCCTGATTCAATATAGGTAGGCTGTGTTTACTTAGAAATTCATCCATCACTTTTGTGTTGTCAAACTTCACAGAGTACAAGTTTTTGAAATATGATGTTATTATTCTCTGGATTTCTTGGGTATCAGTAGTGATAACTCCATGTTCATTTCTAATTTTGTTAATTTGGGTTTTCTCTCTCTTGCTTTTGGTTGATTTAGCTAGGAGTGTATCAATCTTATAGATTTTTTCAAAGAACCAGCTTTTTGACTGGTTGATTTTTTCTATTGTTTTCTTAGTCTCGATTTCAGATATTTCTCCCCAAATTTGCTAATCTCCTCTCTTCTACTACTTTTGGGATGAGATTGCTCAAGTTTCTCCAAAGCCTTCAGCTGCATCGTTAAATTATTTATTTCTGATGTTTCCATTTTTCTGAGGTAGGCATTAAGAGCTATGAACTTACCTCTTAGAACAGCTTTCTTTGTGTTCCAGAGATTTTGGTAAGTTGTATTTTCATTTTTGTTCACTTTCAGGAAATCTTGAATTTCCTGTTTAATTTCTTCCTGAATCCAGTTCTCATTCATCATCATATTGTTAAGTTTCCAGGAGTTAGTGTATTTTCTCTTGTTTGTTGTGTTGTTGTGGATGTCCAGCTTTAGGCCGTGGTGGTTTGATAGAGCACAGGCTAGAATTTCGACTTTTTTGTATTTGTGTAGATTCATTTTGTGGCCCAATATGTGATCTATTTTGGAAAAAGTTCCATGTGCTGCTGAGAAAAATGTGTATTCTTTGGTGCGTGGGTGAAAAGTTCGATAGAGATCTGTAAGGTCCATTTCAGTAAGGGTTTGGTTAAGCTCCAAAGTGTCTCTGTTAAGCTTTTGACCTGTTGATCTATCCAATGTTGAGAGGCCGGTGTTGAAATCACCGAGAATTATCGTTTGGTGGTTGATTTCTTGCTTTAGACGCTGTAGGGATTTCTTAATGAATGTGGAGGGGCCCATATTGGGTGCATATATGTTCAGTATTGTGAAGTCTTCCTGGTGAATTGTACCTGTGACTAAAATGTAGAATCCATTTGTGTCTCTTATGATTTTCTTTGGTTTGAAGTCCACTTTTCCTGAAAGCATAATTGCTACCCCTGCCTGTTTCCTGGTTCCATTAGCTTGCAAGATTTTGGACCAGCCTTTCATTCTTAGGACATGCCTATCTTTTGTGGTGAGATGAGTTTCCTGAAGGCAACACATTGTTGGATTGTGGTTTTTAACCCAAGTTTGTAATGTATGTCTCTTAATCGGTGAGTTAATGCCGTTGACGTTTAATGTTATAATGGAGAAATTATTTTTAATTCTGGACATTTTTTATGTTTAGTAGATTTTGTAAGCATGTTGTTTGATATTTATATTTTTGTGGTATTATACTTCCCTTCTGTCCTCCTGGATATGTTTGTTCTTTTCTTCAAGCTTGAGTGTCATTTCTAGCATTTTTTGAAGGCCTGGTTTGGTAGACATGTGTCCCTTCAAGTTGTCTTTGTGCTGGAAAACTTTTCTTTCTCCCTCAATCATGACAGATAGTTTTGCCGGGTATATCAGTCTGGGTTGGTAATGCCTCTTGTACTGTTGCTCTCTTGTACATTCCCAACAACCGTTGACTAAGGCTCCCTTTCCTATTCTCAACGTCAGTTACTTTATTTCGGGGAGGATTTGCTTTGTAGTTGGTTTGGTCTTGTGTTAAATAGTAATAATCCTCCTGGAGGTAAGATATATATCACTTTGCCTTTGAGTTCCTCTCATGAATGGTTGATGCTTCATTTGCATGGTATCCATGACTGTATCTGTGGAGAAAAGGGGGGGGGGTTGGTCCTTTGCCTCCTGTGTGAATGCCTTCTTGCGAGGCAAGTTTTCTTTATCATTCTAGGTTTTAAAACTTGTTTTGCACCCTGAGCGAGCCCCCTGTGATCTTCCAGTCTCCTAAGTAGTGGCTATTCCACGTTGCAACCCAAACCCAGCTGGTTTTGTCCTCTGTGTGTCCGTTGTGTTGTGCTATGCAAGAGGGAATATTTTTTCAATCACATTTTTTGTTTTCATTTGTCTCTTCTTATCTTAATTTCATCTCTAGATTTATTGATTTCTTCTTCTTCACTTGTCATAGAGAGCGTGTTGGTTCTGTTTATACTTATGAATGTCTCTGTGAAAATTTACTGAATCCCATGTACCTATCACCTATCTATTGTATCTGTCTATCTCCTCTTCTATTATCTCTCTCTATCTATCTAAATATCTAACTATCTGCCTACCTACCTCCTACCTAAATACCTTGTATATCACTCATTCTCTTTGTATTTTAAACATTGTCTTGATAAAATAAACATATTCCAGACTGGTCTAACAGGCGGTATTCTGCCATGTGTGCTTATGTTTTCATTTTCTCGTTTTGTTCTTGCACTGAAATCCTAATCCCTATGCCCTACCCAGATGAGATTATGAGTTTTTTACAACCATCCTGACTTGTACAGTTAAATATTTACCGTTTCCTTTCACATTTCCCCCTCGTTATTTCTGGTTCCTGTGTTTCTTTATTTCATCCAGTCTTTTCCTAAGAGCGTGTTGAGGTTTCTACAATGTCGTGAGCTTCCAGTTTGACTGCTCTTGCTAGTGACTTCGGGAATCCCTAGGGGGCTTATCTTCATAGAGTGTCTCAACACTGGCATTGGACTTGTAGAAGTGGAACCCGTACACACTCTAACAAAATGCTCCTTCTTTCATTGAGTGAAATGATCTGGATGGTGTCCTCTTGTACACCTTGGGAAATATTCATTTTCGTGGCATTCATTATTTCATTTTGAAACATCCAAAATATTTTATATTTGATTTGAGAAGGAAAAACATACATGCCATGGTGTGTGGGTGTAGATAGGTCAGAAGTAAACGTTGAGAAGTTAGGTTTACGTTTCTGTTATGGCTTCTCAGGACTGAATTCAGCCTTCCAGGTTCATGAGTAGGCCCTGAAGGACTATGATACCCACCTACCTTATACAAGTTCTCTGGGTTTGACATAGAAGGAAAGATCATAACTGACCCTACCAACTAAGTCCCTTCATAGAACTGGATCATCCACTATGGGGAGTTATCATTCAGTCTCCTGCTCTGGGTGAGGGGAGGCTGTACTTTGCTGTCATGAGAGGAAAGGAAGACATAATTTGTCAGGTAACTTAAGAGCAAACTGGACTGACTAGGCGGAGACAGGCATTGGGCAACTAGGAGTGAACTGGGCGAGTAGGCAGGCAGGCATTGACGGAAGCAAGCACCTTCTAGCCGTGTCCTTACTCTTACGCACTGGAATACACAAATCCATTGGAGAGAGTCATTGCACTTTCAAGCAATCTTCCAAAGGATTCGCCAGGGTAGAAAGAACAGTCACAAGAGGATTCCTGGACGTGGAGTGCTTTCCAGCACGGTCAACCGAAAAGATTCCTTGAATGTCTTAAGAAAAGTGTCCAGAATGCAAAACTCTTTGTAGCACATGCACCAAGGGAGCTCTCTTTCTCCTTAACACTCTTGCATTTCAGTAAACTCTCTTCCCATCCTTCCCTCTGCCTCTATTTCTGCCCTCTTATTTTTCTCTGAGACAGGCTTTTGTCTTGTTTCTGCAGCTATAGAGGCCACTCTCTCCCAGGCGAGACTGAACATGGAATTCTCCTGTCTCATCCTCCGGATGCTGACAATACAGGAATGTGGACCACACCTGAGTGGTTTCTCTTGAAAATGGTCTCAGTTGTGACTCCAAGCTCCTTCTGCTGTACTAGGCCTGTGTGGTTGGTTTGAACCTCATCCCAGAATCAAAATCTACTAGGATAGGTGGGAAGGTAGATTGCGTTCTCAATTCTGTTGCATTCTGTGAGGAATCCTAGGAACGATGATTACACTTGGTAGATTGTCAAGTCCACAGGCCAGTTCCCGTCCACCTCAAGCACCTAAACAAGGTAGTTGGGGACATGTCGAAGAAGGGCATGAGGCGTGATGAAAGGGGGCATAAGGTCGATGTTTTGGACTGAGATTGGCACTTGCTCTTACCTTGTTTTTCAGGAGGTGACAACTGATAATTAAGTTCTGAACGAAATGGATTCCTCCTTGCAATTATTTGAGGAGATCGAAGAGTTTCTGAAGAACTTCCCTGACTACCCTGAAAACCGGGCCGATGTGCCAGCTGAGCCAGAAGCACAGCCCTCCATGCCTGTGACTGACCCTGTGCACAGAAACCCATGGGACACAGCCAAAGCCCCAAGCGACATCTGAATGGCCACACATTCTGGGGGCAGTCCTCACCCAGGACTCAGTGACACATGCTGGTGAAACCCTTCTAGTGCCCCTTGGAGCCCAGTGACTGTTCCTGAGAGCCCGCAAGCTGGACTTTTACGGCAGACCAAACCCACAGCAGGCTCTCAGGTGAGATGTCCATGAACCCCCAAAGTCATTTTGGCTACCCCCCATAGCCAAGATGCAATGTACCAGGAATCCAGCTGGGTGCTCCAGTGAAAGCAGCCAGAGGAGCCTTCATTGTAAAGAAGATTCTGGATGTCGGCCACAGTCCAGCCCTTTTTGGAGGTCAGGAAGAGACCTTCAGTGGAATCAAACTCCTCCCTATGGGAGCCATGTGTGGCTTTTGCTAGTGGCCAGACTTCATGTGAGGAACATCCAGTTACTTCTCTGAGTGACCACACTGTTTGGAGGCAGACGAAGACCTTCAATGGTGACCAGACAGCTATGGCACTCCAATATCTCTCCTTGACGATTCAACCCACTCTGTGGCTCAGAGCACGGCCAGTGGCAAGACCCTGGTGGGAGTCAAATGGTCCCAATGACACCCCCACCCTGTATGGCTCAGATGTACCCCAGTTTTGACTCTACTTCTATGAGACACAGATACGTCCCGTAGCTTCCCTTATACCGATGGGATTCAGATGGTCCCGGGCAGCCCTTACCTCTATGGACGTGAGATGTACCCCAGTGTCACCCTACCTTGCCTGGGGCTCACGATAGGTGCCATTGGCAGCCAGACATATATGGGGCTCAGTGGGTGCCACTGAATCCAACCCTTTGTAATGGCCAGAATATCTGCACAGATCAGATTGGGATGATAATAATGCACAGATCCCCAACTGGGACTCACTGTATCCAGTCTCAATTACCAGATATCAGATGGGGATCATAGCATGAACTCTGAAGCCCTGCTATCACGTGCTCTTTCACACAGGACAGCATCCCGAGTACGTTGCAGCTGCCCTTTGGTGCAGGGACAGCCCTCAGAGAACACGTGGAGATGCAGAAAGCGTCGACCTTTGGAAACCTTTATCTGCCCCTCAGACTGTGGAAAGCATACTCAAGGGGTGTCCACCTTCGAATTCATATCGTGTACACACTGGTAAGTGGGGTCTATGGTTCAGGAGAGGGACGTGTCGTGGTGGATATTTGACTGACGGACTTGGATATGCTTTGTGTGGCTGCCACTTCTTCAAGGCTGGGAGTCCAGGGGACCTCGGCATGGCTGACAGTTTGATTGGCACTTTCAGGACAGATTGTGGTCACGGGTCAAGGCCAGCCTGGGTACAGCCCTTTGTCTATCCTTACTAAATCTATGGGACTGGGGGATGGGGATGAAGGAAGGGATTTACTTGGCTCTGCTTGTGGTCCTGAGTTTATCCTACCTTGAAGAGATGAGGGCTTCACTATATTTCGAGATTTGACCTGCATCAGGACTCAAGCCATCCTCCTACCAGTAATACAAAATAAATACCCAGGATTTCTACGATTGTGGAGAGTCTTCTCTCAGTTTGCTGGGACTGTCCCTCATAGAATTTACTCTTAGCAGAAGAAGTTGTCAGTCAGCCCCACCTCCTCCAACCTCAGGGACTCCCATCATTTGTGGGCTATTTATCTTTCTCTTTTCTTCCATCATTCAAGGTTTCCTCTCCTCTCCTCAGCTTATCTCACTCTCAGCTAGTCCTCTTTCCAGGCTCTTTTGCCTCTCAACAAGGTCCCCTTTTTCTGGTTTGCTGTCCACATCTCTGCTCCTCCACCTTTTCTAAAGTGTGACGAACGTCTCCTTTTCTCTCATGCAGGCGAGAGCCCTACCTATGTGACGTGCAGGGATGCACATGGAAATTCTCCCGCTCAGACGAGCTCCTTCGACACAGAGAAGGCACACTGGGGAACGGCCCTACCAGTGTACCCGCTGCAACAGAATTTTGCAAGAGCAGATCACCTAAGACAGCACCAGAGAACCCACAGAAACCTTTCACCCCACAACGGAACTCTCAGCTCACTCTGCCAATGTGCAGACATGAAATGCAGGCTCCCTGCTCAAAATGGTCCCAGGCTGGCTGCCATCCCCAAGGGATGCAATCTGCCCGGTCGAGCCCAGTCCAGCTCTCTGTGGTCACCACCTCACCACTGTGGACTACGAAGTGTGGCTTGACTGCTGGACAATTTCAGTGTCACTGGCCGCCACTGCTGATGCCCCCACTCGGAGGACCCGCGACCTCCAGGGCACTCTATTGACTGACCTAACACCAAACACCCTGGCCCCCCTTCCGATATCTCCCTTTGAGCCAACAGTCTGGCTTGGGCGCACTCTCCTGGGGTGGTAGGTACCGTACTGGCGCCTCCAGTGCACCAGGGTCCACGCCCTAGAGTGTCCTGCAAGCAACAGCCAGACACACCGGCTCTGCCTCCCCTCAGGAACTGCATACTCCTGCAACCACCTCCATCTGAGTCTCCTGCAGGCTCCCGCGCCCCTCCCGGACATGGGCTGCTGTGGTTGGCCTCTCTGCGTCCTGATGAAGATGTGTTGCCCCTTTCCTGGTACTGGGTGTTCATCACTCTGGAGATCAGAGCTCCGCGAGCACAAGTCCACCCTCCACTACCTTTTCCACTTCGTGGTTCACGTTTCCCCTTCATCAGCACAGAGAGCTGCTGGCACCACACAACCTGTCCCTCAACCGCTGCTTCGAGAGTGACGCCACAACAAGACCCAGAAAAGGGACCTGATAGAGCCGGGATCCTGACTGCCAGCCCTTCCGCCTCGGGAGTCTTTGTTGGAAGCAGAAGCGGGCTCGCAGGCAAGAGGAGCAACTCTGTGGTAGCTTCAGGACCCGCAAATGTACCCAGCGAAGAAGCCCCTCTAGTCTGCCCCCGGCCCAAAATTCACTCGAGGGCAGCCAGAGTATGGCATGCCCTTTGTCAGCACCTCACCCATAAGGATGATCGCCAGTGGAACTTCCCGCCAGCCCTCTGCAGCAGCTGTCATCCCTGGATGCAGGGGACCCAGCTGTCCCACTCCAGCATCTTCCTCCACCTTCTTTGCCAGGGCTCTCTCCATATTCCTTGCAGCTCTGTCCCCTGGGGGAGGAGCATCTCCCATGGCGTGGGAGTGGGACAGAGCCGCCTCTCCGGAGCAACCCATTCTATCACCTCAGTATGGTTAAAGCCTTGTCTACAGGGATGGCCCTCAGTAAGCCAGGCCTCCATTTACTGCGTGCCCCTACTCTTCAGAAGCTCTTCGAATGCATTTCCAGACAGCGACTGAACTTCTGCTTTCACCGTGTCTTGCCTGATTCTTGAGGCCCACTGACTAGGCTCTAGATCCAATGTGGGATTTCTATCTCTTTGACACCCAACAAGCTTTTACAGGGTTCTCTCTGCCCATGCACACCTCTCTGCAGAAAACACACTCACTTTGCTCGGGACAAACTCTGAGGATGTGTCTCCTCATTGCAGCTGGGACCGCAGAGTGAAACCGCGAAAGTCTAATGGCAGTTTCAACAACAACAGCAACAAAAAATTCCAATAAATTTCTGGGTTGAAAAACTGGTGTGGACCAGGAAGAGACTTACAGGACTGACGATCTCCACAGCAGAGCTCTCTGTTTGTTTTCCTAGAGAGTTGTAATTGGAATTTATAGGACACTCCTAATTTCATGCTGTTCTACTTCCGTTTTGGAATTTCCCTCAGTGTCTAGGAACCCCTTCACACTCTGACTGTGCACACGCTCCCAGCCGTGCCTGGCGCCTCTAGTCACAGACTGCAGGACAGTTTCACACTCAGAGGTGTGTGAAGCGATGTTCTAGGCTGCACATGTCATTTCCTCCTCTCAGAGGGAGTAGGGCTCAGCTGGTGGGTGGATGACATCTTCAAGGTCACACACAGGCAACTGGTACTTCTGACATCTGTATTCTGGTTCTACATGCCAAGCCCACCCATGAACAGACAAGGAGAGACAGGATAGAGATGCAGCCATGCTCACGTGAACAAAGCCTGATTGAAGTAAAGTCTTCCCTAGACATTCCTCTGAGCAGCACATGTGCACACGTTTCTGGGTGTCTCCTTGCAAAGTCCATGATCGGGGTGACTGTCTCAACTATGGAGCCCTTCAACTATGGTGTCAAAGGGCTGGCATCCTGACCTTTCCACAGAAGTTACGATTTAAAGAAACATAGCTTTTAAATTGAAATTTTCTTATGGTTAATATGCAAAGACATTTGTGGTCATTTTTAAGAAAATGTTTCCTGTGTCTGTGTGTGTGCCTGTGTGTGTGTGCGTGTGTGTGTTTGTGCGTGTGAGCACATGCATTGTTTGTATTTTTATTTTTAGGACTTCTACATTTCTGGGATATATTTGAATAATTTCTTAGTGCACAGTCAAGTGCCTGGACCAGAATGCATGGCATCAACTATTATTTCTTGAATATCAACTCAAAGGGTGGACATACATGAGTAGCCGTCCATGAAAAAGTAGTGATAGCCTGCTACCTCCTTGGTGACATGTTTTGGGCTTTATGGGTTGTGTGGGTGTATGTTTTGGGAATCGATGCATGTCTGCGTTATAAAAAATTCAATTTCCCTTTTTTAAATTAAATAGTGGGTTTCCATAAGAGTTTCTATAGATTTAGTTGAAATCAACCCACACCTTCTATGTTGTCTTTTTCTTTCACTGACAGCATGCTCTGTCAGTGCCATTAGAACTCAGATGTGCTTTTGGTTTGAACCTCATCTTGAACTATCAAGAAGCAATTCTTCCAATACAGGGAATTTCGTTGTCATCCTTCACCAACTCGGAAAGACAACCCCAGTAACAACCTATATATTTTCTGGAAAGGTTTTGGGTAATTTTTTTCTGTGCATAATTTTGTCAATGAAGAAAAGTCATGAGTTTTGATTCTGTCCTGATTCCCAAATTATTTGATAACGTGATCTGGAGCCAAAGCTTTTCACAGTGAAGAATCTGCATGCCAGGAAATTAAGTCTTTAGTGGGATGGATAACGAAGGCTGCTCCTGTCTCGCCAGGCTTGGTGGCTCAGGCTTGCAGTTCTCGAGTCAGCAGCCAGGGGGTTAGATGAGGCCAATCTAGCAGCCACTTTGTCTCCAGAGCCACACGTTGCTCCAAACACCACCAGAAACACCTGCTATAATCACTGGAGGAGATGACGCCCGCCAGCCCTCTCCAGTGCTGGAGGAGTGAGGAACAGGATGCAGGTCCGGGCAGGGATTGTGACACTCTGCACAACGTAGCAAGACCCATGTTCGAACACAAAGTATCAGAATGAGAATCAAAAAAGAGGCCAGGTGAAGGAGCTGATGGCTTAATTCCAGGACTTGAGAGGGCTGTGGCAAGGGATCGCGACTTCATGTCCCGCTGGAGACACAGAGCGATTCCTTCCCAAAATAACAAGCAAAGAAACCAACAGAAAAGTGCCGCAGCACGTGAAAAAACCTAGTAGCAACTTTATGTACAGCGGCCAAAGCAATGGAACATGTGCAACCCAACTGCTTTGGACGTCTCCAAATGGAGCTTGTGGGTGTGCTCAGTTAAGATCTCAGTTCACAGGCCATCTGATGGAAATGTCGGATCTGAAGTCACCTCTGGGTGACTGACTATACGCAAGGCTTCCCCCTTCTATAATGTCCACGGAAACTTGTATGTGGGATTACCTTGCAAACAGTTTATTCGGAAGGCAGCTCTCCCCTCCATGGGATTCCAGGAAATGACTCTGAGGGCATGGCGATCCACATTGCTGAGCAGACCTTTGAGGTTTGGTGGCAGGGACTAAGCAGGCCTGATTGGTCTGCGCTGGCTCGGTCCCAGAAGGCATGACCAGTCAAAGGTGGGAATATAAATCCTGCTCCCGTCAAGCCAGATGCTGCGAGAGTCGAGCCAGAGCATGTGTCTGACTTCTTTCTGCCACTTTTCTTTGAATCCAGTTCTCTGTTTGCCTTTGCTCAGACTTTGGACGAACGTTATGCATGCGCTTCTGTTAAGTGTCTTCCGCCAAACGAAGGGCACAGGTTGCTGCTTGGGCAGGGATCAGATTGTAGCGTGGCATGGTTCAATGAAGTGGTGGTGGTGGGGAGGCGCAGAACAATCCACCAGGTTGCACCTTTTATGTACGCGTTTATCCGCTGAGAAAGAGTGGCCTGTGCAGAGACGGCATTGTGGTTTTGCTGTCGTGAGGGCTTCTGAAGGATCACAGGATCCCTAGACCCTGGCCTCTATAAAAGTCTTCGTAGTGTAGCCCAAGCTGGGCTCCTACTCCCGATCCTCCTGCTTCTGCCTCCTTCAGCAAATAATGTGTGGCACTGCACACCCCGCGGAACCAGATGCCTGTTCGCCTTTTGATTAGGACAATAAGAAGAGCAATGAAAAACAGTCACAGTAATGAAGAGCAAGCAGTCTTCTTGGATGTGAATTTGAAACTGAAGTGTGACAGGTTCATTGAAAAAAGTCTTTCAGTGAGCCACATCTTGTTTTCCTGAAGGCCATGAGTCTTTGAGGCTTGCAGCAAAAAGAAAACGTACATAACACCAGAAAGTTACTTCTTCAAGGGTCCCTGTTTTCTGGGATTTCCAGGGAAACCTGAAAGGTCCCCTTCTAGGCAAGACGGAGTTCTGTGCTCCACAGGTGCTTTCTGCTGTGATCCAGGTAGCTGCAGGAGGCCCAGGATTTGGACTCTTAGGGGAGCAGATTGATTGGGCAGAAGTACAAGAATCAAGTCTCTTCACAGGAGATTTCAAGGAGGTCTTCTTCCCATAGTTCCCTGGGAATGGGAGGGCTGGCTCTGTCTCCTGTATGTTGCCCTCTCTGTAATAGATCTTAACTGCATAACCATTTTCAATGACATTCACTGGATCTTCTTTTGTTTCAGAAGAGTCTTCAAATGCATTCCTGCTTCAGCCTTTCCAGTGCTGGGATAAACAATGTGGACTCTTCACATTGTTCAACTTGAGACTTTTCAGTTTTCGTGTATTCGTTTGGTTTGTTGATATTTTTTTTTTGTCCAGTCCGGGTCTCACCGTGCAATCCTGGTCCTGTTATGTTGGGCCTCCTGCCTCTGCCTCCAGGGACCTGACATTACATTTTTGGGCCACCTTATCTGAATCTTTTAACTTTATTTATTGCTTTCATTCATTTTTATCTTCTGAATGCTTTGGCGCTACTATCATCAAACACATTTCAAGAGAAGGCAGAGAAGATAAGAGCGAAAAGGAAAATCACCACTACTCATTCCCTCTTTATTATTTATTTACTTATTATATTAATTATTTATTCATTCATTCATTCATTATTCATTCATTCATGCTGTCTAGCAGTGTATCCACAGCTGGACAGAAATTCACTTGTGTTTGAGAGTTGAACTCACAGCAGTCTGGCTACCTTGCCTCCCAGGGGATGGGGGCGGGGGACAGGCAAATGAGTCACATCCACTTCCGTGCACTTTTCTTTCTTTTTTTCTTGCACAATTCTTTCCATCTGATACCTTGTACAATATTATAGGTCCCCTCCCTGCAAGTCAATACCATTCTCATATCTGGCTCCCGAGTTCAACTGAATCTGGTTCAATCCTCCTGGAGGTAATATATTTTCTCACTGTGCCTTTGAGTTCTGCCCTCGTGAATGGCTGATGCTTCATTTGCATGCTATCCCTGACTGTATCTGTGGAGAAAAAATCGAGGGGTTGGTCCTTTGCATCCCTTGTGCATGCCTTCCTTGTGAGGCAAGTGTTCTATTGTCATTCTAGTTTTTTTTAATTAAAATTTAATGTACATTTTAAATTTTTACCATTTCCCTCCCTCCCCCCCGAACCCTCCTCCTCCCTCTCGCCTACCTCCACATCCCGCAGTGCCCTCCCCCCAATTCCCAGAGATTCCTTTATTGTGTATGCCTGACTCTCCACTGGGTCCTCCTCCCGATGACACATAAGGACCCAGTGACATTTCCATAAGCTTTTTCTGTTGTACCCTTAAGCATAGGAGCACTACTATGGCTGTCATCCCTTTCCTCCATTGATCTCGGTGCCCTTAACAGATGCTAGACTTTTGAGGGGCAAAAGTTGACTGACTTTGCAGGGCATGCAAAGTCCCGTTATGATTGCTTTGGCCCCAACTATTGCTGAGAATCTTGCAAGTCGTTGCTCCTCCCATCCTTTTACTCTTACTATCTTACCGCCCCTCTTCGCAAATGTCCCTGAGCTCCAGAATGGGGAGAGCTTAGGCTGGCATAGTTCTATGTGATTGATATAGAGTCCGGGTTTCTCATTACTTACTTGCAGACCTTGATGGAGGCCTATTTTCTCTGCTGTAACATGATCCCCTCTCTCCTTGTTTCTGGTGTCGCCCTCCTACCTCTCTTGTTCATAATCCTTGTAATTACTGTTTTACATAGGTTTACTTTTGAGTGTCTCAATGTGGGCTGGGTGTGTTTGGTACTAGGAGCCACCTATTAGGGAGTACATATGGCACTTAATTATCTGGGTTTGGGATACTTCACTTAATATAATTGTTTCTAATGACCCCATTTCCCAGCAAATTCCAATCATTCATCATTTTTGATGGCTGAGTAGTACTCCATTGTATAGATGTACCACAGTTTCCTTATCCACTTGTCAACTGTTGGACATTTAGGTTGATTCCATGACTTTGCTATTGTAAACAGTGCTGCTATGAACATGGTCGCGCTTGTGCTATCGAGGTGAACCTCTGCTGCATGGGGGGTTATTCCCAAAAGTGGGATAGCAGGGTCATATGGCATTTCAATCTTTAATTTCTTTAAGAATCTCCAGACGGCTCGCCAGGTGGCTGTATGGCCTGCATTCCCACCAACAATGTAGGAGAGTTCCCCTCTCTCCACTCCTCTCCCGCATTTGTCGTTGTTTGTATTGTGGATTTTTGCCATCCTGACCGGGTGAGATGATATCTCAGGGAAGTTTTGATTTGCATTTCCCTGATGGCTAAGGAAGTGGAGCATTTTTTAAGATATTGTTAGAGATTTAATTTCATCCCTGGTAAAGTTTCTTTGAAGTTCCAGGGCCCATTTTCAATTGGGCCATTGTTTTCCTTGGAGTTTAGTTTTCTAAGTTCTTTGTGCACTTTGGACAGTAGAGTTTTGTCAGATATGTGGTTAGTGAAGATTTTCTCCATTCTGTTTGCCTTTGAGTTCGTGTTACAATCTCTTTATCTGAACAGAAGCTCTTTAATTCCACAAGATCCCAACTGTTGAGAGTTGGTAGCAGTGACTGTGCCTGGATGTTCTGTTCAGGAAGGGTTGGCCTAGCCCAATCAGCTCGAGGGAGTTCCCTATCCTTTCAACTATGGTTTTTAAAGTCTCTGGCCTTAAATCAAGGTCCTTGATCTTTGGAATTAAGTCTTGTATATGGTGACAAGTATGCGTCCAGTGTTAATCTGCATGTGGAGATCAGTTTTGCTAGCACCATTTGTTGAAGATGCTATTCCTTTTCCATTGGATTCTTTGGACCCTTTGTCAAAGAACAAATGGCTGTATTTTTGTGGGCTTTATCTGGGTCTTCAATCCTTATCCATTGATCTGTGTGTCTATTTTGGAGCCAGTACCAGGTAGTTTTTATAACCATGGATTTGTAGCATAGACTAAGGTTGGTATGGTAATACCTCCAGCAGTGTTTTTGTTACTCAGGATTGTCTTTGCTATCCTAGGTCTTTTGTGCCTCCATATGAATTTTGAGATTATGTGGTCAACTTCTTTAAAGTATGGCTTTGGGATTTTTATTGGTATAGCATTGAATTTGTATATTGCCTTTGTTAGGATGGCAATTTTTACAATGTTGATTCTAGCAATCCAGGAACATGGGAGGTCTTTCCCCTTCTGGTGTCTTCTGCTATTTCTTTCTTCAGGGTTTTACGTTTCATTGTAAAGGTCTTTAACCTCCTTGTTAGGTTTATACCAAGGTATTTCATTTTTTTGGGCTATAGTTAATGGGATTGTTTCTCTCCCCCCCCAAAGGCTTATCTATCTATCTATCTATCTATCTATCTATCTACCTGTCTATCTATCTATCTATGTATCTATCTATATCTAAATATCTATCGATCTGCCTACCTACCTACCTACCTATGTATATCACTCTTTATCTTTGTATTTTAACATATTCCAGACTGGTCTTTAACAGGCGTCCATTATGCCATGTGCGGCTAATGTTTTCATTCTTTTCTTGTTTTTGTTTTTGCACTGAAATCCTAATCCCTGTGCCCTACCCAGATGAGATTATGAGATATCCCCATCATAGGATGGCACACGGAATCTTGTATGTGGGGACAACTTTGCGAACAGTTTGATCGGAAGGCACCTTCTCCCCTGTATGGGATTCCAGGAAATGACCTCGAGGGCATGGCGATCCACATTGCTCAGCGGGCCCTTGATATTTCATGGCAAGGACGAAGCAGGCAATGATTGGTCTACGCTGGGCTCCGTCACAGAGGGCGTGGCCGTCCAAAGGCGGGAATCTAAATCCTGCTCCCGTCAAGCCAGATGCTGCGAGAGTCGAGGCCAGAGCAGGTGTCTGACTTGCTTTCTGCCACTTCGCTTTGGATCCAGCTCCTGCCTGTCGCCTTTGCTCAGACCTTGGATCTACGTTCTGCATGCGCTTCTGGTAAGTGTCTTCTTCCAAATGACAAGGCACAGGTTGCTGGCTTGGGCGCGAGATGAGAAATTGTAGCGAGGGCATGGTTCACTGAAGTGGTGGTGGGGAAGGCGCAGAAACAATCCACCATGTTGCACTTTTTATGTACGCGTTTATCCCGCTGAGAAACAGTGGCCTGTGCGGGAAACGGCATAGTGCGTTTTGCTGTCGCTGAAGGGCTTCTGAAGGATCACAGGCATCCCTAGACCCTGGCATCTACAAAAGTCTTCGTAGTGTAGCCCAAGCTGGGCTCCTACTCCTGATCCTCCTGCTTCTGCCTCCTTCAGCAAATCATACTGGTGCGCACTAGCACACCCGGCGGCAACCAGAGTGCCTGTTCAGCCTTTATGATTAGGACAATAAGAAGAGCAAATGAAAAGCAAGTCACAGTAATGAGAAGAGCATGCAGTCTTCTTGGATATGAACTTGTATCTGAAGGTGTGACAGGTTCATTGAAAAATGTCTTTCAGTGAGACACATCTTGTTGTCCTGAATGCCATGAGCCTTGGAGGTTTGCGGCAAAAAGAAAACGTAAAAACACCAGAAAGTTACTTCTTCACGGGTCCCTGTTTTCTGGGATTTCCAGGGAGACCTGAAAGGTCACCTTCTAGGCAAAACGCAGTTCTGTCCTCCACATGTGCTTTCTGCCCTGATTCAGGTAGCTGCAGGAGGCAAAGGATTTGCACTCTCAGTGTCGCAGATATGATTGGTGCAGAAGTCCAAGAATCAAGTGCTCTCACAGTAGATTTCAAGGATGTCTTCTTCCCATAGCTTCCCTGGGTTTGGGAGTATTTCAGTGCTGGGATAACAAATGTGGCCTGTGCACCTTGTTTCACCTTGAGACTATTGGGTTTTTGTTTATTGTTTTGGTTCGTTGTGATTTTTTTTCTTTCCAGTCAGGGTCTCACCATGCAACCCTGGCTCCTGTTAACATTGGGCCTCCTGCCTCTGCCTCCAGGGACCTGACATTACATACTCAGGCTGCCTTATCTGGATCTTTTAACTTTATTTATTCCCTTTAATTCATTTTTATCTTCTGTATGCTTTGGTGCTACTATCATCAAACACATTTCAAGAGAAGGCAGATAAGATAAAGAGTTAAAAGGAAAAAAGAAGTACATCCTTAAGATTGTGCCCACATCACAAGTAATCATTTCAATCTTTATTTATTTATTTATTTATTTATTCAGTCATTCATTCTTTCACACATTCATTCATTCATTCATTTATTCATTCATGCTGTCTAGCAGTGTATCCATACCTGGACAGAAACTCACTTGTGCTGAGGAGCTGAACTCACAGCAGTCTGGCTAACTTTGCCTCCCAGGGTAGGTGGGGGCGGGGAGTCAGGAAAATGAGACCACATCCAGTTCCAATTACTTTTCTTTCCTTTTTTCAATACACAATTCTTTCCATCTGATACCTTGTACAATAAATATAGGTCCTCTCCCTCAGGTAAATACCATTCTCACATCTGGCTACCAAGGTCAACTGAATCTGGTTACTCCAAGGACCATATGTGTAGGTAGACTCTGTAGTTGGTCTTGCTGCCACTGGTTTTTTTCTCCGTCTTGCAGAAGATCAGAGCCTTTTCCTTCTGCTTTTTCACCCCGAACATTTTGTTGTATATAGAACATGTCATCCAAAGAGGACCTTTCACCTTCTAGTAGGAACTGGATGTAAAATATGGCCTCCAGCCCACTCATCAGAGCATGCTTTGGAGAATATAACAAAAAGTGATTCCAAGATTATAAGAGATTATGATTTTTCTTCTCAGAACTGCATGCTGTCTTGTACTGTTGCTCTCTTGTACATTCCCAACAACCGTTGACTAAGGCTCCCCTTTTCCATATTCTCAACGTCAGTTACTTTATTTCGGGGAGGATTTGCTTTGTACGTTGGTTTGGTCATTTGTGTTAAATAGTAATAATCCTCCTGGAGGTAAGATATTATATCACTTTGCCTTTGAGTTCCGTCTTCATGAATGGTTGATGCTTCATTTGCATGGTATCCATGACTGTATCTGTGGAGAAAATTGGGGGGGGGGTTGGTCCTTTGCCTCCCTGTGTGAATGCCTTCTTTGCGAGGCAAGTTTTCTATTATCATTCTAGGTTTTAAAACTTGTTTTGCACCCTGAGCAGATCTGGCCCCTGTGATCTTCCAGTCTCCTAAGTAGTGGCTATTCCACGCTTGCAACGCCAAACCCAGCTGGTTTTTGTCCTCTGTGTGTCCGTTGTGTTGTGCTATGCAAAGAGGGAATATTTTTTCAATCACATTTTTTGTTTTCATTTGCTCTCTTCTTATCTATATAATTTCATCTCTAGATTTGGATTTATTCTTCTCCTTTCGTCACTTGCCAAGAGAGCGTGTTGGTTTCTGTTTATACTTATGAATGTCTCTGTGAAAATTTTACTGAATCCCTATGTACCTATCTACCTATCTATGTATCTGTCTATCTCTCTCTCTATCTATCTCTCTCTATCTATCTAAATATCTAACTATCTGCCTACCTACCTACCTACCTAACTACCTATGTATATCACTCATTCTCTTTGTATTTTAAACATTGTCTTGATATAAAATAAACATATTCCAGACTGGTCTCGAACAGGCGGTCATCCTGCCATGTGCTGCTTATGTTTTCATTCTTTTCTTCGTTTTGTTCTTGCACTGAAATCCTAATCCCTGTGCCCTACCCAGATGAGATTATGAGATTTTTTTACAACCATTCCTGACTTGTACAGTTAAATATTTACCGTTTCCTTTCACATTTCCCCCTCGTTATTTTCTGAGTTCCTGTGCTTTCTTATTTCATCCAGTCTTTTCCTAAGAGCGTGTTGAGCGATTTCTACAATGTCGTGAGCTTTCCAGTTTGACTGCTCTTGCATAGTGACTTCAGGAATCCCTAGGGGGCTTATCTTCATAGAGTGTCTCAACACTGGCATTGGACTTGTAGAAGTGGAACCAGTACACACTCTAACAAAACGACTCCTTCTTTCATTGAGTGAAATGATCTGGAATGGTGTCCTCTTGTACACCTTGGGAAATATTCATTTTCGTGGCATTCATTATTTCATTTTGAAACATCCAAAATATTTTATATTTGATTTGAGAAGGAAAAACATACATGCCATGGTGTGTGGGTGTAGATAGGTCAGAAGTAAACGTTGAGAAGTTAGGTTTACGTTTCTGTCCTATGGGCTTCTCAGGACTGAATTCAGCCTTCCAGGTTCATGAGTAGGCCCTGAAGGACTATGATACCCACCACCCTTATACAAGTTCTCTGGGTTTGACATAGAAGGAAAGATCATAACTGACCCTAGCCAACTAAAGTCCCTTCATAGAACTGGATCATCCACTATAGGGAGTTATCATTCAGTCTCCCTGCTCTGGGTGAGGGGAGGCTGTACTTTGCTGTCATGGAGAGGAAAGGAAGACATAATTTGTCAGGTAACTTAAGAGCAAACTGGACTGACTAGGCGGAGACAGGCATTGCGGGCAACTGAGGAGTGAACTGGGTGAGTAGGCAGAGACAGGCATTAGACGGGAAGCAAGCACCTTCTAGCCGTGTCCTCACTCTTACTCACTGGAATACACAAAATCCATTGAAGAGAGTCATTGCACTTTCAAGCAATCATTCCAAAGGATTCGCCAGGGTAGAAAAGAACAGTCACAAGAGTATTCCTGTGACGTGGAGTGCTTTCCAGCACGGTCAACAGAAAGAGATTCCTTGAATGTCTTAAGAAAGATGTCCAGAATGCAAAACCCTTGGTAGCACATGCACCAAGGGAGCTCTCTTTCTCCTTAACACTCTTGCATTTCAGTAAACTCTCTTCCCATCCTTCACCTCTGCCTCTATTTCTGCCCTCTTATTTTTCTCTGAGACAGGCTTTTGTCTTGTTTCTGCAGCTAATAAGAGGCCACTCTCTCCCAGGCAGAGACTGAACATGAAATTCTCCAGTCTCATCCTCCGGAATGCTGACATTACAGGAATGTGTGACCACACCTGAGTGGTTTCTCTTGAAAATGGTCTCAGTTGTGACTCCAAGCTCCTTCTGTGGTACTAGGACTGTGGTGGTTGGTTTGAAACCTCATTCCCAGAATTCAAAATCTACTAGGATAGGTGGGAAGGTAGGATTGCTTCTCACTTCTGTTGCATTATGATGAGGAATCCCTAGGAAACGATGATTACACTTGGTAGATTGTCAAGTCTACAGGCCAGTTTCCAGTCCACCTCAAGCACCTAAACAATGGTAGTTGGGGACATGTCGAAGAAGGGCATCAGGGGTGATGAAAGGGGGTATAAGGTCGATGTTTTGGACTGAGATTGGCACTTGCTCTTACCTTGTTTTTCAGGAGGTGACAACTGATAATTAAGTTCTGAACGAAATGGATTCCTCCTTGCAATTATTTGAGGAGATCGAAGAGTTTCTGAAGAACTTCCCTGACTACCCTGAAAACCGGGCCGATGTGGCAGCTGAGCCAGAAGCACAGCCCTCCATGCCTGTGACTGACCCTGTGCACAGAAACCCATGGGACACAGCCCAAAGCCCCAAGACGACATCTGAATGGCCCAACATTCTGGGGGCAGTCCTCACCCAGGACTCAGTGACACATGCTGGTGAAACCCTTCTAGTGCCCCTTGGAGAGCCCAGGATGACTGTTCCTGAGAGCCAGCAAGCTGGACTTTTACGGCAGACCAAACCCACAGCAGGCTCTCAGGTGAAGGATGTCCATGAACCCCCAAAGTCATTTTGGCTACCCCCCAGTAGCCAAGATGCAATGTACCAGGAAATCCAGCTGGGTGAATCCAGTGAAAGCAGCCAGAAGGAGACCTTCATTGTAAAGAAGATTCTGGATGTCGGCCACAGTCCAGCCCTTTGTGGAGGTCAGGAAGAGACCTTCAGTGGCAATCAAACTCCTCCCTATGGGAGCCATGTGGTGGCTTTTGCTAGTGGCCAGACTTCATGTGAGGAACATCCAGTTACTTCTCTGAGTGACCACACTGTTTGGAGGCAGACGAAGACCTTCAATGGTGACCAGATCAGCTATGGCACTCAAATATCTCTCCTTGACGATTCAACCCACTCTGTGGCTCAGAGCAGGCCAAGTGGCAAGACCCTTGGTGGGAGTCAAATGAGTCCCAATGACACCCCCAACCTCTGTATGGCTCAGATGTACCCCAGTTTTGACTCCTACTTCTATGAGACACAGATACGTCCCGGTAGCTTCCCTTATACAGATGGGATTCAGATGGGTCCCCAGGGCAGCCCTTACCTCTATGGACGTGAGATGTACCCCAGTGTCACCTCTACCTTGCCTGGGGCTCAGATAGGTGCCATTGGCAGCCAGACTATATATGGGGCTCAGATGGGTGCCACTGAAATCCCAACCCTTTGTAATGGCCAGAATATCTGCACAGATCAGATTGGGATGAATAATAATGCACAGATCCCCAACGTGGGACTCACTGTATCCAGTCTCAATTACCAGATATCAGATGGGGATCATAGCATGAACTCTGAAGCCCTGTATGCATCAAGTGCCTCTTTCACACAAGGACAGCATCCAGAGTACATTGCAAGCTGCCCTTTGGTGCAGGGACAGCCCTCAGAGAACACGTGGAGAATGCAGAAAGCGTCGTACCTTTGGAAACCTTATATCTGCCCCTATCCAGACTGTGGAAAGGCATACTCAAGGGGTGTCCACCTTCGAATTCATATACGTGTACACACTGGTAAGTCGGGGTCTATGGTTCAGGAACAGGGACAAGTGTCGGTGGATATTTGACTTGACAGGACTTGGATATGCTTTGTGTGGCTGCCACTGCCTTCAAGGCTGGGAGTCCAGGGGACCTCGGGCATGGCTGACTAGTTTGAATTGGCACTTTTCAGGACAGATTGTGGTCAAGGGTCAAGGCCAGCCTGGGGTACAGCCCTTTGTCTATCCTTACTACATCTATGGGACTGGGGTGATGGGAATGAAGGAAGGGATTTACTTGGGCTCTGCTTGTGGTCCTGAGTTGATCCTACCTTGAAGAGATGAGGGCTTCACTATATTTCCGAGATTTGACCTGCACTTCAGGACTCAAGCCATCCTCGTACCAGTAGCTACAAAATAAATACCTAGGATTTCTACGATTGTGGAGAGTCTTCTCTCCAGCTTTGCTGGGACTGTCCCTCTATACATTTACTCTTAGCACAGAAAGTTGTCAGTCAGCCCACCCTCCTCCTAATTCCCTCAGGGACTCCCATCATTTCGTGGCTATTTATCTTTCTCTTTTCTTCCATCATTCAAGGTTTCCTCTCCTCTCCTCAGCTTATCTCACTCTCCAGCTAGTCCTCTTTCCAGGCTCTTTTGCCTCTGCAACAAGGTCCCCCTTTTCCTGGTTTGCTGTCCACATCTCTGCTCCTCCACCATTTTCTAAAGTGTGACGAACGTCTCCTTTTCTCTCATGCAGGCGAGAGGCCCTACATATGTGACGTGCAGGGATGCACATGGAAATTCTCCCGCTCAGACGAGCTCCTTCGACACAAGAGAAGGCACACTGGGGAACGGCCCTACCAGTGTACCAGCTGCAACAAGAATTTTGCAAGAGCAGATCACCTAAGACAGCACCAGAGGACCCACAGAAACCTTTCACCCCACAACGGAACTCTCAGCTCATCTGCAAATGTGCAGAACTGACATGCAGGCTCCCTGCTCAACATGGATCCCCAGGCTGGCTGCCATCCCCAAGGGGATGCAATCTGCCAGGTCGAGCCCAGTCCAGCTCTCTGTGGTCACCACCTCACCAACTGTGGACTACGAAGTGTGGCTTGACTGCTGGGACAATTTCAGTGTCTACTGGCCGCCACTGCTGATGCCCCCACTCCCGGAGGACCCGCGACCTCCAGGGCACTCTATTGACTGACCTAACACCAAACACCCTGGCCCCCCTTCCGATATCTCCCTTTGAGCCAACAGTCCTGGCTTGGGCGCACTCTCCTGGGGTGGTAAGGTACCGTACTGGCCGCCCTCCAGTGGCACCCAGGGTCCACGCCCTAGAGTGTCCTGCAAGCAACAGCCAGACACCACCGGCTTCGCCTCCCCTCAGTGGAACTGCATACTACCTGCAACCACTCCATCTGAGTCTCCTGCAGGCTCCCGCGCGCCCTCCCAGGACATGGGCTGCTGTGGTTGGCCCTCCTCTGCGTCCTGATGAAGATGATGTTGCCCCTTTCCTGGTACTGGGTGTTCATCACTCTGGAGATCCAGAGCTCGGCCGAGCACAAGTCCACCCTCCACTACCTTTTCCACTTCGTGGTTCACAGTTTCCCCTTCCATCAGCACAGAGAGCTGCTTGGCACCACTGCACAACCTGTCCCTCAACCGCTGCTTCGAGAAGGTGCCACGCCACAACAAAGACCCATGAAAAGGGACCTGATAGAGCCGGGATCCTGACTGCCAGCCCTTCCGCCTCGGGAGTCTTTGTTGGAAGCAGAAGCGGCGCTCGCAGGACAAGAGGAGCAACTCTGTGGTAGCTTCCAGGACCCGCAAATGCTACCCAGTCGAAGAAGCCCCTCTAGTCTGCCCCCGGCCCAAAATTCACTCGAGGGCAGCCAGAGTATGGCATGCCCCTTTGTCAGCCACCTCAACCCCATAAGGATGATCACCAGTGGAAACTTCCAGCCAGCCCTCTGCAGCAGCTGTCATCCCTGGATGCAGGGGACCCAGCTGTCCCACTCCAGCATCTTCCCCTTCACCTTCTTTGCCAAGGGCTCTCTCCATATTCCTTGCAGCTCTGTCCCCTCGGGGGAGGAGCCATCTCCCATGGCGTGGGAGTGGGGAACAGAGCAGCCTCTCCGGAGGCAACCCATTCTATCACTTCAGTATGGTTAACAGCCTGGTCTACAGGGATGGCCCTCATGTAGAAGCCAGGCCTCCATTTACTGCGTGCCCCTACTCTTCAGAAGCTCTTCGAATGCATTTCCAGACAGCGACTGAACTTCTGCTTTCACCGTGTCTTGCCTGATTCTTGAGGCCCCCTGACTAGGCTCTCAGAATCCAATGTGGGATTTCTATCTCTTTGACACCCAACAAGCTTTTACAGGGTTCTCTCTGCCCATGCACACCTCTCTGCAGGTAAAACACACTCACTTTGCTCGGGACAGAACTCTATGAGGAGTGTGTCTCCTCATTAGCAGCTGGGACAGCAGAGTGAACAGCCGAAATGTCTAATGGCAGTTTCAACAACAACAGCAACAAAAAATTCCAATAAAATTTCTGGGTTGAAAAACTGGTGTGGACCAGGAAGAGACTTACAGGACTGACGATCCTCCACAGCAGAGCTCTCTGTTTGTTTTCCTAGAGAAGTTGCATAATTGGAATTTTATAGGACACTCCTAATTTCATGCTGTTCTACTTCCGTTTTGGAATTTCCCTCAGTGTCTAGGAACCACCTTCACACTCTGAGCTGTGCACAGCTCCCAGCCGTGCCTGGCGCCTCCTAGTCACAGACTGCAGGACAGTTTCACACTCAGAGGTGTGTGAAGCGATGTTCTAGGCTGCACATGTACATTTCATCCTCTCAGAGGGAAGTAGGGCTCAGCTGGTTGGTGGATGACATCTTCAAGGTCACACACAGGCAACTGGTACTTCTGACATCTGTATTCTGGTTCTACAATGCCAAGCCCACCCCATGAACAGACATAAGGAGAGACAGGATAGAGATGCAGCCATGCCTCACGTGAACAAAGCCTGATTGAAGTAAATGTCTTCCCTAGACATTCCTCTGAGCAGCACATGTGCACAACGTTTCTGGGTGTCTCCTTGCAAAGTCCATGATCGGGGTGACTGGTCTCAACTATGGAGCCCTTCTCAACTATGGTGTCAAAGGGCTGGCATCCTGACCTTTCCACAGAACACTGTTACGATTTAAAGAAACATAGCTTTTAAATTGAAATTTTCTTATGGTTAATATGCAAAGACATTTGTGGTCATTTTTAAGAAAATGTTTCCTGTGTCTGTGTGTGTGCCTGTGTGTGTGTGTGTGCATGTTTGTGTTTGTGCGTGTGAGCACATGCATTGTTTGTATTTTTATTTTTAGGACTTCTACATTTCTGGGATATATTTGAATAATTTCTTAGTGCACAGTCAAGTGCCTGGACCAGAATGCATGGCATCAACTGTTATTTCTTGAATATCAACTCAAAGGGTGGACATACATGAGTAGCCGTCCATGAAAAAGTAGTGATAGCCTGCTACCTCCTTGGTGACATGTTCTGAGGCTTTAATGGAGTTGTAGTGGGCTGTATGTTTTGGGAATCGATGCATGTCTGCGTTATAAAAAATTCAATTTCCCTTTTTTTAAAATTAAATAGTGGGTTTCCATAAGAGTTTCTTACAGATTTAGTTGAAATCAACCCACACCTTCTATGTTGTCTTTTTCTTTCACTGACAGCCTCATGCTCTGTCAGTGCCATTAGAACTCAGATGTGCTTTTGGTTTTGAACCTCATCTTGAACTATCAAGAAGCAATTCTTCCAATGCAGGGAATTTCCTAGTCGTCCTTCACCAACTCGGAAAGACAACCCAAGTAACAACCTATATATTTTCTGGAAAGATTTCGTGTAAATTTTTTTTCTGTGCATAATTTTGTCAATGAATAAAAGTCCTGAGTTTTGATTCTGTCCTGATTCCCAAATTATTTGATAACGTGATCTGGAGCCAAAGCTTTTCACAGTGAAGAATCTGCATGCCAGGAAATAAAGTCTTTAGTGGGATGGATAACGAAGAGGCTGCTCCTGTCCGCCAGGCTTGGTGGCTCAGGCTTGCAGTCCTAGAGCTCAGCAGCCAGGGGGTTAGATGAGGCCAATCTAGCAGCCACTTTGGTCTCCAGAGCCACACGTTGCTTCCAAACACCACAAGAAACACCTGCTATAATCACTGGAGGAGATGACGCCCGCCAGCCCTCTCCAGTGCTGGAGAGAGTGAGAGAACAGGATGCAGGTCCGGGCAGGGATTGTGACAATCATGCACAACATAGCAAGTACCCATGTTCCGAACACAAAGTATCAGAATGAGAATCAAAAAAGAGGCCAGGTGAAGGAGCTGATGGCTCTAATTCTAGGACTTGAGAGAGGCTGTGGCAAGAGGATCGCGACTTCATGTCCAGCCTGGAGACAAAGAGCGATTCCTTCCCAAAATAACAAGCAAAGAAACCAACAGAAAAGTGCAGCAGCACGTGACAAAACATTAGTAGCAACTTTAATGTACAGCGGCCAAAGCAATGGAACATGTGCAAGCCAACTGCTTTGGACGTCTCCAAATGGAGCTTGTGGGTGTGCTCAGTTAAGATCTCAGTTCACAAGACCCATCTGATGTCACCTCTGGGTGACTGACTATACACAAGGCTTACCCATCCTATAATGTCACACGGAAACTTGTATGTGGAGATTACCTTGCAAACAGTTTATTCGGAAGGCAGTTTCTCCCCTACATGGGATTCCAGGATATGATCTCGAGGGCATGGCGGTCCAGATTGCTGAGCAGACCTTTGAGGTTTGGTGGCAGGGACTAAGCAGGCAATGATTGGTCTGCGCTGTCCTCCCTCCCAGAGGGCGTGACCAGCAAAAGGCGGGAATCTAAATCCAGAGTGCCTGTTCAGCCTTTATGATTAGGACAATAAGAAGAGCAAATGAAAAACATGTCACAGTAATGAGAAGAGCAAGCAGTCTTCTTGGATGTGAATTTGAAACTGAAGTTGTGACAGGTTCATTGAAAAAAGTCTTTCAGTGAGCCACATCTTGTTTTCCTGAAGGCCATGAGTCTTTGAGGCTTGCAGCAAAAAGAAAACGTACATAACACCAGAAAGTTACTTCTTCACGGGTCCCTGTTTTCTGGGATTTCCAGGGAAACCTGAAAGGTCCCCTTCTAGGCAACACAGAGTTCTGTGCTCCACAGGTGCTTTCTGCTGTGATCCAGGTAGCTGCAGGAGGCCCAGGATTTGGACTCTTAGGGGAGCAGATATGATTGGGGCAGAAGTACAAGAATCAAGTGCTCTCACAGGAGATTTCAAGGAGGTCTTCTTCCCATAGCTTCCCTGGGAATGGGAGGGCTGGCTCTGGTCTCCTTGTATCGTTGCCCTCTCTGTAATAGATCTTACCTGCATAACCATTTTCAATGACATTCACTGGATCTTCTTTTGTTTTCAGAAGAAGTCTTCATAATGCATTCCTGCTTCAGCCTTTCCAGTGCTGGGATAACAAATGTGGACTCTTCACATTGTTTCACCTTGAGACTTTTCAGTTTTCGTGTATTCGTTTGGTTGGTTGATATTTTTTTTCTGTCCAGTCAGGGTCTCACCGTGCAATCCTGGCTCCTGTTATGTGGGGCCTCCTGCCTCTGCCTCCAGGGACCTGACATTACATTTTCCGGCCACCTTATCTGGATCTTTTAACTTTATTTATTGACTTTCATTCACTTTTATCTTCTGAATGCTTTGGTGCTACTATCATCAAACACATTTCAAGAGAAGGCAGAGAAGATAAAGAGAGAAAAGGAAAAGAGAAGCACATCCTTAAGATTGTGCCAACATCACCACTACTCATTTCAATCTTTATTTATTTATTTACTTATTTATATAATTATTTATTCATTCATTCATTCATTCATTCATGCTGTCTAGCAGTGTATCCACAGCTGGACAGAAATTCACTTGTGTTGAGAAGTTGAACTCACAGCAGTCTGGCTACCTTGCCTCCCAGGGGAGGTGGGGGCGGGGAGACAGGCAAATGAGATCACATCCACTTCCGTGCACTTTTCTTTCTTTTTTTCTATGCACAATTCTTTCCATCTGATACCTTGTACAATAATTATAGGTCCCCTCCCTGCAAGTCAATACCATTCTCATATCTGGCTCCCGAGTTCAACTGAATCTGGTTCAATCCTCCTGGAGGTAATATATTTTCTCACTGTGCCTTTGAGTTCTGCCATCGTGAATGGCTGATGCTTCATTTGCATGCTATCCCTGACTGTATCTGTGGAGAAAAATCGAGGGGTTGGTCCTTTGCATCTCTTTGTGCATGCCTTCCTTGTGAGGCAAGTGTTCTATTGTCATTCTAGTTTTTTTTTAATTAAAAATTTAATTGTACATTTTAATTTTTTACCATTTCCCTCCCTCCCCCCCGAACCTCCTCCTCCCTCTCGCCTACCTCCACATCCCGCAGTGCCTCCCCCCCAATTCCCAGAGATTCCTTTATTGTGTATGCCTGACTCTCCACTGGGTCCTCCTCTCCGATGACACATAAGGACCCAGTGACATTTCCATAAGCTTTTTCTGTTGTACCCCTTAAGCATAGGAGCACTACTATGGCTGTCAATCCCTTTCCTCCATTGATCTCGGTGCCCTTAACAGATGCTAGACTTTATGAGGGCAAAAGTGCACTGAATATTGCGCAGGGCATGCAAAGTCCCGTTATGATTGCTTTGGCCCCAACTATTGCTGAGAATCTTGCAAGTCGTTGCTCCTCCCATTCTTTTACTCTTACTATCTTACCGCCCCCTCTTCCGCAAATGTCCCTGAGCTCCAGAATGGGGAGAGCTTAGGCTGGCATAGTTCTATGTGATTGATATAGAGTCCGGGTTTCTCATTACTTACTTGCAGACCTTGATGGAGGCCTATTTTCTCTGCTGTAACATGATCCCCTCTCTCCTTGTTTCTGGTGTCGCCCTCCTACCCCGTCTCTCTTGTTCATAATCCTTGTAATTACTGTTTTACATAGGTTTACTTTTGAGTGTCTCAATGTGGGCTGGGTGTGTTTGGTACTAGGAGCCACCTATTAGGGAGTACATATGGCGCTTAATTATCTGGGTTTGGGATACTTCACTTAATATAATTGTTTCTAATGACCCCATTTCCCAGCAAATTCCAGTCATTCATCATTTTTGATGGCTGAGTAGTACTCCATTGTATAGATGTACCACAGTTTCCTTATCCACTCGTCAACTGTTGGACATTTAGGTTGATTCCATGACTTTGCTATTGTAAACAGTGCTGCTATGAACATGGTCGAGCTTGTGCTATCGAGGTGAACCTCTGCTGCATGGGGGGTTATTCCCAAAAGTGGGATAGCAGGGTCATATGGCATTTCAATCTTTAATTTCTTTAAGAATCTCCAGACGGCTCGCCAGAGTGGCTGTATGAGCCTGCATTCCCACCAACAATGTAGGAGAGTTCCCCTCTCTCCACATCCTCTCCAGCATTTGTCGTTGTTTGTATTGTGGATTTTTGCCATCCTGACCGGGGTGAGATGATATCTCAGGGAAGTTTTGATTTGCATTTCCCTGATGGCTAAGGAATTGGAGCATTTTTTAAGATATTTGTTAGAGATTTTAATTTCATCCCTGGTAAAGTTTCTTTGAAGTTCCAGGGCCCATTTTTCAATTGGGCCATTGTTTTCCTTGGAGTTTAGTTTTCTAAGTTCTTTGTGCACTTTGGACAGTAGAGTTTTGTCAGATATGTGGTTAGTGAAGATTTTCTCCCATTCTGTGGGTTGCCTTTGAGTTCGTGTTACAATCTCTTTATCTGAACAGAAGCTCTTTAATTCCACAAGATCCCAACTGTTGAGAGTTGGTAGCAGTGACTGTGCCATTGGATGTCTGTTCAGGAAGGGTTGGCCTAGCCCAATCAGCTCGAGGGAGTTCCCTATCCTTTCAACTATGGTTTTTAAAGTCTCTGGCCTTAAATCAAGGTCCTTGATCCATTTGGAATTAAGTCTTGTATATGGTGACAAGTATGCGTCCAGTGTTAATCTGCATGTGGAGATCCAGTTTTGCTAGCACCATTTGTTGAAGATGCTATTCCTTTTCCATTGGATTCTTTGGACACCTTTGTCAAAGAACAAATGGCTGTATTTTTGTGGGCTTATATCTGGGTCTTCAATCCTTATCCATTGATCTGTGTGTCTATTTTGGAGCCAGTACCAGGTAGTTTTTATAACCAGGGATTTGTAGCATAGACTAAGGTTTGGTATGGTAATACCTCCAGCAGTGTTTTTGTTACTCAGGATTGTCTTTGCTATCCTAGGTCTTTTGTGCCTCCATATGAATTTTGAGATTATGTGGTCAACTTCTTTAAAGTATGGCTTTGGGATTTTAATTGGTATAGCATTGAATTTGTATATTGCCTTTGTTAGGATGGCAATTTTTACAATGTTGATTCTAGCAATCCAGGAACATGGGAGGTCTTTCCCCCTTCTGGTGTCTTCTGCTATTTCTTTCTTCAGGGTTTTACAGTTTTCATTGTAAAGGTCTTTAACCTCCTTGGTTAGGTTTATACCAAGGTATTTCATTTTTTTAGGGGCTATAGTTAATGGGATTGTTTCTCTCAAGGCTTTTTCACTTCTTTCATTCTGGGCATATAGGAAGGCCTCTGATTTTTGCACATTTATTTTGTATCCTGCCACCCTGCTGAACTTCTCAACTAGTTCCAGGAGCTTCCTGGTGCAGTTTTTGGGATCACTCAGGTATAAGATCATGTCATCTGCAAATAGGGATAGCTTGACTTCTTCCCTGCCGATTTGAATCCCTCTCATATCCCTTTCATGTCTTATGGCTTCAGCTAAGACTTCAAGTACAATATTGAATAGAAGTGGTGAGAGTGGACAGCCTTGTCTAGTTCCTAATCGAAGTGGGAATGCTTCCAATTGTTCCCCATTGAGCATAATCCTTGCTGTGGGCTTGTTGCATACAGCTTTTATTATATTGATAAAAGTTCCTTTCATTCCCACAGACTCTAGCGTTTTGATCATAAAAGGCTGTTGGATTTTGTCAAAGGCTTTTTCTGCATCTATCGAGAGTATCATGTGGTCTTGGACTTTGGACTGGTTTACATGATGAATTACATTTATTGATTTGCGTATGTTGAACCAACCTTGTGTGCCGGGGATGAAGCCAACTTGGTCCCCGTGACTGATCTTTTTCATATGTTTTTGAATCCGGTTTGCTAAGACTTTGTTGAGAATCTTTGCATCTGTGTTCATCAGAGAGATCAGCATATAGTTTTATTTTTTAAGTGCATCTTTATTAGGTTTTGGGATTAAGACGATATTAGCTTCATAGAAGGAATTGATATTGTTCCTTCCTTTGCTATTTGATGGAACAGTTAAAGGAGTATTGGTGTTATTAACTCGTTAAATGTCTGGTAGAATTCTGTGCTGAATCCATCTGGTCCAGGACATTTTTTGGTGGGAAGATTCGAGATTACTTCTTCAATTTCCTTGTATGTTATAGGACTATTTAAATAATTCACAACATCCTGATTCAATATAGGTAGGCTGTGTTTACTTAGAAATTCATCCATCACTTTTGTGTTGTCAAACTTCACAGAGTACAAGTTTTTGAAATATGATGTTATTATTCTCTGGATTTCTTGGGTATCAGTAGTGATAACTCCATGTTCATTTCTAATTTTGTTAATTTGGGTTTTCTCTCTCTTGCTTTTGGTTGATTTAGCTAGGAGTGTATCAATCTTATTGATTTTTTCAAAGAACCAGCTTTTTGACTGGTTGATTTTTTCTATTGTTTTCTTAGTCTCGATTTCAGATATTTCTCCCCAAATTTGCTAATCTCCTCTCTTCTACTACTTTTGGGATCAGATTGCTCAAGTTTCTCCAAAGCCTTCAGCTTCATCGTTAAATTATTTATTTCTGATGTTTCCATTTTTCTGAGGTAGGCATTAAGAGCTATGAACTTACCTCTTAGAACAGCTTTCTTTGTGTTCCAGAGATTTTGGTAAGTTGTATTTTCATTTTCGTTCACTTTCAGGAAATCTTGAATTTCCTGTTTAATTTCTTCCTGAATCCAGTTCTCATTCAGCATCATATTGTTAAGTTTCCAGGAGTTAGTGTATTTTCTCTTGTTTGTTGTGTTGTTGTGGATGTCCAGCTTTAGGCCGTGGTGGTCTGATAGAGCACAGGCTAGAATTTCGACTTTTTTTATTTGTGTAGATTCATTTTGTGGCCCAATATGTGATCTATTTTGGAAAAAGTTCCATGTGCTGCTGAGAAAAATGTGTATTCTTTGGTGCGTGGGTGAAAAGTTCGATAGAGATCTGTAAGGTCCATTTCAGTAAGGGTTTGGTTAAGCTCCAAAGTGTCTCTGTTAAGCTTTTGACCTGTTTATCTATCCCATGTTGAGAGGCCGGTGTTGAAATCACTGAGAATTATCGTTTGGTGGTTGATTTCTTGCTTTAGACGCTGTAGGGATTTCTTAATGAATGTGGAGGGGCCCATATTGGGTGCATATATGTTCAGTATTGTGAAGTCTTCCTGGTGAATTGTACCTGTGACTAAAATGTAGAATCCATTTGTGTCTCTTATGATTTTCTTTGGTTTGAAGTCCACTTTTTCTGAAAGCATAATTGCTACCCCTGCCTGTTTCCTGGTTCCATTAGCTTGCAAGATTTTGGACCAGCCTTTCATTCTTAGGACATGCCTATCTTTTGTGGTGAGATGAGTTTCCTGAAGGCAACACATTGTTGGATTGTGGTTTTTAACCCAAGTTTGTAATGTATGTCTCTTAATCGGTGAGTTAATGCCGTTGACGTTTAATGTTATAATGGAGAAATTATTTTTAATTCTGGACATTTTTTATGCTTAGTAGATTTTGTAAGCATGTTGTTTGATATTTATATTTTTGTGGTATTATACTTCCCTTCTGTCCTTCTGGATATGTTTGTTATTTTCTTCAAGCTTGAGTATCATTTCTAGCATTTTTTGAAGGCCTGGTTTGGTAGACATGTATCCCTTCAAGTTGTCTTTGTGCTGGAAAACTTTTCTTTCTCCCTCAATCATGACAGATAGTTTTGCCGGTTATATCAGTCTGGGTTGGCATTTTTGCTCATTCACTTCTTGAAGTATGTCTCTCCAAGCTCTTGCTTTTACTGTTTCCATTGAGTATTCATTTGTTATTCTAATAGGTTTACCTTTAATAGTGACTTGCTTTTTTTCTCTTGCAGCTCTCAGCACCCTTTCTTTGTCTTGAATGTGGAGTGTTTTGATTATTATTTGCCGTGGCGATTTTCTATTTTGGTCATATCTGTTTGGAGTGCGGAATGCCTCTTGTATTTGGATAGGCCTCTCATTCTTTAGTTGTGGGAAGTTTTCATTTATGATGAATTGAAATATTTCCTCAGGTGTGGTATTTTGGGATTCTTGTTCTGGTATTCCATGAATGCGCATGTTAGGCTTCTTCAGGGTGTCGCATATTTCTTGAATGCTCCTCTCCAGTATCTTTTTGGCTTTAATAATCTCTTCCATTGAGCTGGTTAATTCTCCTACTTTGTCTTCAAGATCTGAAATTCTATTTTCTGCCTCATTTGTTCTGCTGATAAGACTCTCTTTCGACTTTTGGGTTGAAGATAACTTATCTCTTAGTTCAATTTTAAACTCTGCCTGAGACTGTTTTACCTGCTCTATACCTATTTTTGTTTCTTGAACTGTTTTTCTCAACTCCTCTAGGTTCCTGTTGTGTTCCTGTTCAAGGTGGTTGATACGGTTATTTAACTCTTCTCGGATTTCCTCTTTCATATTATTAATCATGGTAATGATCATACTCTGAAAGTCGTTATGTTGGGCCTGGCTTTCGTTGCTATTTTCTATGGATTTGTTCTGGTGGAAATCCATCGTTATGGGATTGATTCTTTTGGTGGGAGATTGGTCTTCTTGGGTTTTGTTTCTTGTGGATCTGCACTTTGAATTGTACATTGTTGTTTTGTTTTTAGGACCTTTCAGTTTCTGTGTGTTTTTCACTGAACCGATGTAGTTGGTATTGTTAGACCTGCCAGTTGTTAGTAGTGTTTGCCTTGGATTGGGTATGTTTGTGTATTGGTATTGTTATATCCTAGATGAGACTACTAGGATGTTAGTTCCACAGTTAAGTAAGCAGGGGATGAATATGAGTACGGTAGTGCACTTTTATGATCTAATGTGTTGGTGAAATGTGAGGTGGGTGGTGTACTACCTAGAGTTGTATGTTTTTGGGGTGGCTGTATGAGGAAGCTGACCTACAGCATTGATACTGTGTGCTGGTCGGGGTTCCATCATTCTAGGTTTTAAAACTTGTTTTGCACCCTGAGCAGACCTGGACCCTGTGAACTTCCTGTCTCCTAAGTAGTGGCTATTTCACATTTGCAACACCAAATCCAGCTGGTTTTTATCTTCTGTGTGTCCGTTTTGTTGTGGTTCACAAAGAGGAAAATTTTCTTTCAATCACATTTTTTGTTTTCGTTTGCTCTCTTCTTATCATTACAATTTCATCCCTAAATTTGGATTTAATCTTCTCCTTGTTTCAGTTGCCAAGAGAGCTTGTTGGTTTCTGTTTATACTTATGAATGTCTCAGTTCAGCATTCCTTCTTCTGTGAAAATTTTACTGAATCCCTATGTACCTATCATCTATCTATCTATCTATCTATCTATCTATCTACCTATCTATACTATTATCTATCTACATCTATGTAAATATCTACCTATCTGCCTACCTACCTACCTACCTATGTATATCACTCTTTATCTTTGTATTTTAACATATTCCAGACTGGTCTTGAACAGGCGGCCATCCTGCCATGTGGGGCTTATGTTTTCTTTCTTTTCTTGTTTTTGTGTTTGCACTGAAATCCTAATCCCTGTACCCTACCCAGATGAGATTATAGGATTTCCCCATCCTAGGATGCCACACAGAAACTTGTATGTGGGAACTGCGTTGCGAATAGTTTGATCAGAAGACAGCTTCTCCCCTCCATGGAAATGACCTCGAGGGCATGGAGATCCACATTGCTGAGCGGCCCTTTGAGATTTCGTGGCAGCGACTAAGCAGGCAATGATTGGTCTGCGCTGGGCTCTGTCCCAGAGGGCGTGGCAAGCCAAAGGCGGGAATCTAAATCCTGCTCCCTTCAAGACAGATTCTGTGAGAGTCGAGGCCAGAGCAGGTGTCTGACTTGCTTTTTGCCACTTCGCTTTGGATCCAGCTCCTGCCTGTCGCCTTTGCTCACACCTTGGATGTACGTTCTGCATGCGCTTCTGATAAGTGTCTTCCACCAAATGACCATGCAGAGGTTGCTGGCTTGGGCGCGAGATGAGAAATTGTAGTGTGGGCATGGTTCCCTGAAGTGGTGGTGGTGGGGAACGCGCAGAACCTTTCCACCAGGTTGCATCTTTTATGTACGCGTTTATCCCGCTGAGAAACAGCGGCCTGTGCAGGAGACGGCATAACGTGTTTTGCTGTCGCTGAAGGGCTTCTGAAGGATCACAGGCATCTCTAGACCCTGGCATATACAAAAGTCTTCGTAGTGTAACCCAAGCTTGGCTCCTACTCCTGATCCTCCTGCTTCTGCCTCCTTCAGCAAATCATACTGGTGCACACGAGCACACCCAGTGGCAACCAGAGTGCCTGTTCAGCCTTTAAGATTAGGAGAATCAGAAGAGCAAATGAAAAACATATCACAGTAATGGGAAGAGCAAGCAGTCTTCCTGAATGTGAATTTGAACCTGAAGCTGTGACAGGTTCATTGACAAAAGTCTTTCAGTGAGACACATCTTGTTGTCCTGAAGGCCATGAGCCTTGGGGGCTTGCGGCAAAAAGAAAACGTACAAAACACCAGAAAGTTACTTCTTCACGGGTCCCTGTTTTCTGGGATTTCCAGGGAGACCTGAAAGGTCCCCTTCTAGGCAAGACGGAGTTCTGTGCTCCACAGGTGCTTTCTGCTCTGATTCAGGTAGCTGCAGGGGGCACAGGATTTGCACTCTTAGGGGAGCAGATATGATTGGGGCAGAAGTACAAGAAACAAGTGCTCTTACAGGAGATTTCAAGGAGGTCTTCTTCCCATAGCTTCCCTGGGTTTTGGGAGTACTGGCTCTGGCCTCCTTGTATCATTGCCCTCTCTCTAATAGATCTTAACTGCATTAGAATTTTCAATGACATTTACTGAATCTTTTTTGTTTTCAGAAGTCTTCCTAATGCAGTTCTGCTTCTGCCTTTACATTGCTGGGATAACAAATGTGGCCTCTTCGCCTTGTTTCATCTTGAGACTTTTTGGGTTTTCGTGTATTGGTTTGGTTGGTTGTTATTTTTTTTCTTTCCAGTCAGGGTCTCACAGTGCAACCCTGGCTCCTCTTAATGTTGGGCCTCCTGCCTTTGCCTCCAGGGACCTGATATTACATTCTCAGGCCGCCTTATCTGGATCTTTTAACTTTATTTATTCGCGTTCATTCATTTTTATCTTCTGTATGCTTTGGTGCTACTATCATCAAGCACATTTCAAGAGAAGGCAGAGAAGATAAAGAGAGAAAAGGAAAAAAGAAGCACATCCTTAAGATTGTGCCAACATCACCACTACTCATTTCTATCTTTATTTATTTATTTATTTATTTATTTATTTATTTATTTATTTATTTATTCATTCATTCATTCATACACTCACTCATTCATTCATTCATTCCTTCATTCATTCATGCTGTCTAGCAGTGTATCCATAGCTGGCCAGAAACTCACTTGTGTTGAGGAACTGAACTCACAGCAGTCTGGCTAACTTTGCCTCCCAGGGTAGGTGGGGGCGGGGAGTCAGGAAAATGAGACCACATCCAGTTCCAAGTACTTTTCTTTCCTTTTTTCTATACACAATTCTTTCCATCTGATACCTTGTACAATAACTATAGGTCGCCTCCCTCAGGTAAATACCATTCTCACATCTGGCTCCCGAGTTCAACTGAATCTGGTTACTCCAAGGACCATATCTGTAGGTAGAATCTGTAGTTCGTCTTTGTGCCCTGGTTTGCTTCTCCATCTTGCAGAAAATGAGAGCCTTTTCCTTCTGCTTTTTCACCCCAAAACTTTTGTTGTATATACAACATGTCATCCAAAGAGGACCTTTCACCTTCTAGTCGGAACTGGATGTAAAATATGGCCTGCAGCCCACTCATCAGAGCATGCTTCAGAGAATATAACAAAAAGTTTTTTTTGCAGATCATAAGAGAATTTGATTTTTCTTCTCAGAACTGCATGCTGTCTTGTACTGTTGCTCCGTTGTACATTCCCAACAACCGTTGACTAAGGCTCCCCTTTTGTATATTCTCAACGTCAGTTACTTTATTTCGGGGAGGATTTGCTTTGTATGTTGGTTTGGTTATTTGTGTTAAATAGTAATAATCCTCCTGGAGGTAAGAGATTATCTCACTTTGCCTTTGAGTTCCATCTTCATGAATGGTTGATGCTTCATTTGCATGGTATCCATGACTGTATCTGTGGAGAAAATTGGGGGAGGGGGTTCGTCCTTTGCCTCCCTTTGTGCATGCCTTCCTTGCGAGGCAAGTGTTCTATTATCATTCTAGGTTTTAAAACTTGTTTTGCACCCTGAGCAGACCTGGCCCCTGTGATCTTCCTGTCTCCTAAGTAGTGGCTGTTCCACACTTGCAACACCAAACCCAGCTGGTTTTTGTCCTCTGTGTGTCCGTTGTGTTGTGCTATACAAAGAGGGAAAATTTCTTTCAATCACATTTTTTGTTTTCATTTGCTCTCTTCTTATCTTTATAATTTCATCTCTAGCTTTGGATTTATTCTTCTCCTTTCTTCAGTTGCCCAGAGAGCGTGTTGCTTTCTGTTTATACTTATGAATGTCTCAGTTCAGCATGCCTTCTTCTGTGAAAATTTTACTGAATCCCCATGTACCTATCTATCTGTCTATCTATCTATCTATCTATCTATCTATCTATCTATCTATCTATCTATCTATCTATCTATCTATCTATCTATCTATCTATCTATCTATCTATCTATCTATCTATCTATCTATCTATCTATCTATATCTAAATATCTATCGATCTGCCTACCTACCTACCTACCTATGTATATCACTCTTTATCTTTGTATTTTAACATATTCCAGACTGGTCTGTAACAGGCGGCCATTATGCCATGTGCGGCTTATGTTTTCATTCTTTTCTTGTTTTTGTTTTTGCACTGAAATCCTAATCCCTGTGCCCTACCCAGATGAGATTAGGAGATATCCCCATCCTAGAATGCCACACGGAAACTTGTATGTGGGGACTACTTTGCGAACTGTTTCATCGGAAGGCAGCTTCTCCCCTCCATGGGATTCCAGGAAATGACATCGAAGACATGGAGATCCACATTCCTGAGCAGCCTTTTGAGATTTCGTGGCAGGGACTAAGCAGGCAATGATTGGTCTGCCCTGGGCTCCATCCCAGAGTGTGTGGCCAGCCAAAGGCGGGAATCTAAATCCTGCTCCCGTCAAGCCAGATGCTGCCAGAGTTGAGGCCAGAGCAGGTGTCTGACTTGCTTTCTGCCACTTTGCTTTGGATTCAGCTCCTGCCTGTCGCCTTTGCTCAGACCTTTGATCTACGTTCTGCATGCGCTTCGGGTAAATGTCTTCCGCCAAATGACCTGGCACAAGTTGCTGGCTTGGGTGCGAGTTGAGAAATTGTAGCGAGGGCATGGTTCACTGAAGTGGTGTTGGTGGGGAAAGCGCAGAACCATTCCACCAGGTTGCACCTTTTATGTTCGCGTTTATCCCGCCTAGAAACAGTGGTCTGTGCGGGAGACGGCATAGTGCGTTTTGCTGTCGCTGAAGGGCTTCTGAAAGATCACAGGCATCCCTAGACCCTGGCATCTACAAACGTCTTCCTAGTGTAGCCCAAGCTGGGCTCCTACTCCCGATCCTCAGGCTTCTGCCTCCTACAGCAAAACATACTTGTGCACACTAGCACACCCAGCGACAATAACATTTTTTGTTTTCATTTGCTCTCTTCGTATCTTTATCTCTAGCTTTGGATTCATTCTTCTCCTTTCTTCAGTTGCCAAGAGAACGTGTTGGTTTCTGTTTATATTTATTAATGTCTGTGTGAAAATTTTACTGAATCCCTATGTACCTATCTATCTATGTATCTATTTATCTATGTATCTATCTATTTATCTATCCATCTATCTCTATCTGTCTAAATATCTATCTATCTGCCTATCTACCTACCTCCCTAGCTACTTATGTATATCACTCATTCTCTTTGCATTTTAAACATTGTCTTGATAAAAAATAAACATATTCCAGATAGGACTCGAACAGGTGGTCATCCTGCCATGTGCGTTTTATGTTTTCATTCTTTTCTTCGTTTTGTTTTTGCACTGAAATCCTAATCCCTGTGCCCTACCCAGATGAGATTATGAGATTTTTTTACCACCATTCCTGACTTGTACTGTTACTATTTACCGGTTCCTTTCACATTTCCCCCTCGATATTTTCTGAGTCCCTGGGGTTTCTTATTTCATCCAGTCTATTCCTAACAGCATATTGAGTGATTTCTACAATGTCGTGAGCTTTCCAGTTTGACTGCTCTTGCATAGTGCCTTCGGAAATCCCTAGGGGCCTTATCTTCATAGAGTGTCTCAACACTGGCATTGGACTTGTAGAAGTGGAACCAGTACACACTCTAACAAAACGGCTCCTGCTTTCATTGAGTGAAATGATCTGGAATGGTGTCCTCTTGTACGCTTTGGGAAATATTGCTTTTGGTGGCATTCATGATTTCATTTTGAAACATCTTAAATATTTTATTTTGATTTGAGAAGGAAAAACATACATGCCATGGTGTGTGGGTGGAGATAGGTCAGAAGTAAACGTTGAGAAGTTAGGTTTATGTTTCTGTCCTATGGGCTTCTTAGGACTGAATTCAACCTTCCAGGTTCATGAGTAGGCCCTGAAGGACTATGATACCCACCTAACTTATACAAGTTCTCTGGGTTTGACATAGAAGGAAAGATCATAACTGACCGTAGCCAACTAAAGTCCCTTCATAGAACTGGATCATCCACTATGGGGAGTTATTATTCAGTCTCCCTGCTCTGTGTGAGGGAGGCTGTTCTTTGCTGTCATGGAGAGGAAAGGAAGACATAATTGTCAGGTAACTTAAGAGCAAACTGGACTGACTAGGCGGAGACAGGCATTGCGGGCAACTTAGGAGTGAACTGGGCGAGTAGGCAGAGACAGGCATTAGATGGGTAGGAAGCACCTTCTAGCCCTGTCCTCACACTTACGCACTGGAAGACACAAAACCAATTGCAGAGAGTCATTGCACTTTCAAGGAATCATCCCAAAGGTTTCGCCAGGGTAGAAAAGAACATTCACAAGAGGATTCCTGTGACTTGGAGTGCTTTCCAGCACGGTCAACAGAAAGAGATTCCTTGGATATCTTCAGAGAGATGTCCAGAATCCCAAACTCTTGGAAGCACATGCACCAAGGGATCTCTCTTTCTCTTTAACACTCTTGAATTTTGGTCAACTCTCTTCCCATACTTCACCTCTGTCTCTATTTCTGCCCTCTTATTTTTCTCTGAGACAGGCTTTTGTCTTGTTTCTGCAGCTAATCAGAGGCCACTCTCTGGCCCAGGCTGAAACTGAACATGAAATTCTCCTGTCTCATCCTCCGGAGTGCTGACATTAAAGGAATGTGTCACCACACCTGAGTGGTTTCTCTTGAAAATGGTCTCAGTTGTGACTCCAAGCTCCTGCTGCTGTACTAGACCTGTGGTTGTTGGTTTGAAACCTCATTCCCAGAACTCAAAATCTACTAGGATAGGTGGGGAGTTAGGATTGCTTCTCACTTGTGTTGCATTCTGATAAGGAATCCCTAGGAAGCGATGATTACTCTTGGTAGATTGTCAAGTCCACAGGCCAGTTTCCAGTCCATCTCAGGCACCTAAACAATGGTTGTTTGGGGAAATGACGAAGAAGAGCATCAGGCGTGATGAAAGGGGGCATAAGGTCAATGTTTTGGACTGAGATTGGCACTTGCTCTTACCTTGTTTTTCAGGAGGTGACAACTGATAATTAAGTTCTGAACGAAATGGATTCCTCCTTGCAATTATTTGAGGAGATCGAAGAGTTTCTGAAGAACTTCCCTGACTACCCTGAAAACCGGCCGATGTGCCAGCTGAGCCCGAAGCACAGCCCTCCATGCCTGTGACTGACCCTGTGCATGGAAACCCATGGGACACAGCCCAAAGCCCCAAGACCACATCTGAATGGCCCAACATTCTAGGGGCAGTCCTCACCCAGGACTCAGTGACACATGTTGGTGAAACCCTTCTAGTGCCCCTTGGAGAGCCCAGGATGACTGTTCCTGAGAGCCAGCAAGCTGGACTTTTACGGCAGACCAAACCCACAGCAGGCTCTCAGGTGAAGGATGTCCATGAACCCCCAAAGTCATTTTGGCTACCCCCCAGTAGCCAAGATACAATGTACCAGGAAATCCAGCTGGGTTTCTCTAGTGAAGGTAGTCAGAAGGAGACCTTCAGTGACAAGAAGATTCTGGATGTGGGCCACAGTCCAGCCCAGTGTGGAGGTCAGGAAGAGACCTTCAGTGGCAATCAAACTCCTACCTATATGAGCCATGTGGTGGCTTTTGCTGGTGGCCAGACTTCATGTGAGGAACATCCAGTTACTTCTCTGAGTGACCCCACTGTTTGGAGGCAGATGAAGACCTTCAATGGTGACCAGATCAGCTGTGGCACTCAAATATCTCTCCTTGACGATTCAACCCACTCTGTGGCTCAGAGCAGGCCAAGTGGCAAGACCCTTGGTGGGAGTCAAATGAGTCCCAATGACAACCCCAACCTCTGTATGGCTCAGATGTAACCCAGTTTTGACTCATACTTCCATGGGACACAGATACATCCCAGTAGCTTTTCTTATACAGATGGGATTCAGATGGGTCCCCAGGGCAGCCCTTACCTCTATGGACTTGAGATGTACCCCAGTGTCACCTCTACCTTGCCTGG
This sequence comes from Typhlomys cinereus, assembly GCA_023101885.1. Taxonomy (NCBI): domain Eukaryota; kingdom Metazoa; phylum Chordata; class Mammalia; order Rodentia; family Platacanthomyidae; genus Typhlomys; species Typhlomys cinereus. Next base: position 3,093,904 of record JALPQD010000118.1, read on the forward strand.
GGCTCAGATAGGTGCCATTGGCAGCCAGACTATATATGGGGCTCAGATGGGTGCCACTGAAAACCTCACCCTCTATACTGGCCAGAATATCTGTACAGATCAGATTGGGATGAATAATGATGCACAGATCCCCAACGTGGGACTCACTGTATCCAGTCTCAATAACCAGATATCAGATGGGGGTCATAGCATAACCTGTGAAGCCATCTATGCATTCAAGTGCCTCTTTCACACAAGGACAGCATCCAGAGTACATTGCAAGCTGCCCTTTGGTGCAGGGACAGCCCTCAGAGAACACGTGGAGAATGCAGAAAACGTCGGACCTTTGGAAACCTTATATCTGCCCCTATCCAGACTGTGGAAAGGCATACTCAAGGGGTGTCCACCTTCGAATTCATATTCGTGTACACACTGGTAAGTCGGGGGCTATGGTTCAGGAAGAGGGACAATTGTCGGTGGATATTTGACTTGACAGGACTTGGATATGCTTTGTGTGGCTGCCACTTCCTTCAAGGCTGGGAGTCCAGGGGTCCTCGGGCATGGCTGACAAGTTTGAATTGGCACTTTTCAGGACAGATTGTCGTCACGGGTCAAGGCCAGCCTGGGGTACAGCCCTTTGTCTATCCTTACTACATCTATGGGACTGGGGTGATGGGAATGAAGGAAGGGATGTACTTGGGCTCTGCTTGTGGTCCTGAGTTGATCCTACCTTGAAGAGATGAGGGCTTCACTATATCGCCCAGATTTGACCTGCACTTCAGGACTCAAGCCATCCTCCTACCAGTAGCTACTAAATAAATACCTAGGATTTCTACGATTTTGGAGAGTCTTCTCTCCAGCTTTGCTAGGACTGTCCCTCTATAGATTTACTCTTAGGACAGAAAGCTGTCAGGCAGCCCACCCTCCTCCTAATTCCCTCAGGGACTCCGATCCTTTCGTGGCTCTCTATCTTTCTCTTTTCTTCCATCATTCAAGGTTTCCTCTCCTCTCCTCAGCTTATCTCACTCTCCAGCTAGTCCTCTTTCCAGGCTCTTTTGCCTCTGCAACAAGGTCCCCCTTTTCCTGGTTTGCTGTCCACATCTCTGCTCCTCCACCTTTCCCTAATGTGTGACAAACGTCTCCTTCTCTCTCATGCAGGCGAGAGGCCCTACATATGTGATGTGCAGGGATGCACATGGAAATTTTCCCGCTCAGAGGAGCTCCTCCGACACAAGAGAAGGCACACTGGGGAACGGCCCTACCAGTGTACCAGCTGCAACAAGAATTTTGCAAGAGCATATCACCTAAGACAGCACCAGAGAACCCACAGAAACCTTTCACCCCACAACGGAACTCTCAGCTCATCTTCAAATGTGCAGAACTGACATGCAGGCTCCCTGCTCAACATGGATCCCCAGGCTGGCTGACTTCCCCAATTGGATGCAAACTGTCAGGTCGAGCCCAGCCCAGCTCTCTGTGCCACCACCTCACCAACTGTGAACTACTCAGTGTGGCTTGACTGTTGGGACAACTTCAGTGTCTACCTGCCGCCACTGCTGATGCCCCCACTCCAGGAGGACCCGCGTCCTCCAGGGCACTACAGTGACTGACGTAACACCAAACACCCTGGCCCTCCTTCCGATATCTCCCTTTGAGCCAACAGTCCTGGCTTGGGCGCACTCTGCTGGGGTGGTAACGTACCGTACTGGACGCCCTCCAGTGGCACCCAGGGACCACGCCCTAGAGTGTCCTGCAAACAACAGCCAGACACCGGCTTCGCCTCCCCTCAGTGGAACTGCAAGCTGCCTGCAACCACTCCATCTGAGTCTCCTGCAGGCTCCCGCGCGCCCTCCCAGGACATTGGCTGCTGTGGTTGGCCCTCCTCCGCGTTCTGATGAAGATGTTGCCCCTTTAGTGGTACTGAGTGTTCATCACTCTGGAGATCCAGAGCTCGGCCGAACACAAGTTCCCCCCCCCACTACCTTTTCCACTTCGTGGTTCACAGTTTCCCCTTCCATCAGCACAGAGAGCCGCCTGGCACAACTGCACAACCTGTTCCTCAACTGCTGCTTCGAGAAGGTGCCACGCCAGAACAAAGACCCAGGGAAAAGGAACTGATAGAGCCGGGATCTCGAGTGCCAGCCCTTCCACCTCGGGAGTCTTTGTTGGAAGCAGAAGCGCCGCTCGCAGGCCAAGAGGAGCAGCTCTGTGGTAGCTTCCAGGACCCGCAAATGCTACCCAGTCAAAGAAGCCCCTCTAGTCTGCCCCCGGCCCAAAATTCGCTCGAGGGCAGCCAAAGTATCGCATGCCCCTTTGTCAGCCACCTCAAACCCATAAGGATGATCGCCAGTGGAAACTTCCAGCCAGCCCTCTGCAGCAGCTGTCATCCCTGGATGCAGGGGACCCAGCTGTCCCACTCCAGCATCTTCCCCTCCACCTTCTTTGCCAAGGGCTCTCTCCACATTCCTTGCAGCCCTGTCCCCTGGGAGGAGGAATCATCTCCCATGGCGTGGGAGTGGGGAACAGAGCAACCTCTCCGGAGGCAACCCATTCTATCACATCATTATGGTCAACAGCCTGGTTGATCTACAGGAATGGCCCCCACGTAGAAGCCAGGCCTCCAGGGACACAGCGTGCACCTGCTCTTCAGATGCTCTTCGAATGCATTTTCCAGATAGCAAATGAACTTCTGCCTTCACCATCTCTTGCCTGATTCTTGAGGCCCACTGACGAGGCTCTCAGAATCCAGGGTGGGATTTCTATCTCTTTGACACCCAGCAAGCTTTTCCAGGGTTCTCTCTGCCTATGTGCTCCTCTCTGCAGGCAAAACACACTCACTTTGCTCGGGACAGAACTCTGTGAGGAGTGTGTCTCCTCATTAGCAGCTGGGACAGCAGAGTGAACAGCCGAAAAGTCTAATGGCAGTTTCAACAACAACAACAGCAACAAGAAATTCCAATAAAATTTCTGGGTTGAAAAACTGGTGTGGACCAGGAAGAGACTTACAGGACTGACGATCCTCCACAGCAGAGCTCTCTTTTTGTTTTCCTAGAGAAGTTGCATAATCGGAATTTTATAGGACACTCCTAATTTCATGCAGTTCTACTTCCGTTTTGGAATTTCCCTCCGTGTCTAGGAACCACCTTCACATTCTGAGCTGTGCACAGCTCCCAGCCGTGCCTGGTGCCACCTAGTCACGGACTGCAGGACAGTTTCACACTCAGAGGTGTGTGAAGCGATGTTCTAGGCTGCACATGTGCATTTCATCCTCTCAGAGGGAAGTAGGGCTCAGCTGGTGGGTGGATGACATCTCCAAGGTCACACACAGGCAGCTGGTACTTCTGACATCTGTATTCTGGTTCTACAATGCCAAGCCCACCCCATGAACAGACACAAGGAGAGACAGGATAGAGATGCAGCCATGCCTCACGTGAACAAAGCCTGATTGAAGTAAACGTCTTCCCTAGACATTCCTCTGAGCAGCACGTGTGCACACCGTTTCTGGGTGACTCCTTGCAAAGTCCATTATCGGGGTGACTCGTCTCAACTATGGAGCCCTTCTCAACTATGGTGTCAAAGGGCTGGCATCCTGACCTTTCCACAGAACGCTGTTATGATTTAAAGAAACATAGCTTTTAAATTGAAATTTTCTTATGGTTAATATGCAAAGACTTTTGTGGTCATTTTTAACAAAATGTTTCCTGTGTCTGTGTGTGTGCCTGTGTGTGTGTGCGCGTGTGTGTTTGTGTGTGTGAGCACATGCATTGTTTTTATTTTTTATTTTTAGGACTTCTACATTTCTGGGATATATTTGAATAATTTCTTAGTGCACAGTCAAGTGCCTGGACCAGAATGCATGGCATCAACTGTTATTTCTTGAATGGCAACTCAAAGGGTGGACTTGCAGGAGTAGCCTTCCATGAAAAAGTAGTGATAGCCTGCTACTTCCTTGGTGACATGTTCTAATGCTTTGATGGAGTTGTAGTTGGCTGTATGTTTTGGGAATCGATGCATGTCTGCGTTATAAAAAATTCAATTTCCCTTTTTTTAAAATTAAATAGTGGGATTCCATAAGAGTTTCACATAGACTTAGTTGAAATCAACCCACTCCTTCTATGTTGCCTTTTTCTTTCACTGAGAGCCTCATGCTCTGTTAGTGCCATTAGAACTCAGATGTGCTTTTGGTTTTGAACCTCATCTTGAACTATCAAGAAGCAATTCTTCCAATACAGGGAATTTCGTAGTCGTCCTTCACCAACTCGGAAAGACAACCCAAGTAACAACCTATACATTTTCTGGAAAGATTTTGTGTAAATTTTTTTTCTGTGCATAATTTTGTCAATGAATAAAAGTCATGAGTTTTGATTCTGTCCTGATTCCCAAAATTATTTGATAACATGATCTGGAGCCAAAGCTTTTCACAGTGAAGAATCTGCATGCCAGGAAATAAAGTCATTAGTGGGATGGGTAACAAAGATGCTGCTCCTGTCCGCCAGGCTTGGTGGCTCAGGCTTGCAGTCCTAGAGCTCAGCAGTCAGGGCGTTAGATGAGGCCAATCTAGCAGTCACTTTGGTCTCCAGAGCCACACATTGCCTCCAAACACCACCAGAAACACCTGCTATAATCACTGGAGGAGATGACGCCCGCCAGCCCTCTCCAGTGCTGGAGAGACTGAGAGAACAGGATGCAGGTCCGAGCAGGGATTGTGACAATCATGCACAACGTAGCAAGGACCCATGTTCCGAACACAAAGAATCAGAATGAGAATCAAAAAAGAAGCCAGGTGGAGGAGCTGACGGCTCTAATTCCAGGACTTGAGAGAGGCTGTGGCAAGAGGATCGCGACTTCATGTTCAGCCTGGGGACACAGAAAGATTCTTTCCCAAAATAACCAGCAAAGAAACCAACAGAAAAGTGCAGCAGCACGTGACAAAACACTAGTAGCAACCTTAATGTACAGCGGCCATAGCAATGGAACATTTGCAACCCGACTGCTTTGGACATCTCCAAATGGAGCTTGTGGGTGTGCTCAGTTAAGATCTCAGTTCACAAGACCCATCTGAATGGAAATGTAGGATCTGAAGTCACCTCTGGGTGACTGACTATACACAAGGCTTCCCCATCCTATAATGTCACGAGGAAACTTGTATGTGGAGATTACCTTGCAAACAGTTCATTCGGAAGGCAGTCTCTCCCCTACATGGGATTCCAGGAAATGTCCTCGAGGGCATGGCGATCCACATTGCTGAGCAGACCTTTGAGGTTTGGTGGCAGGAACTAAGGAGGCAATTTTTGGTCTGCGCTGGGCTACACAGGAGAGGGCATGGCCAGCCAAAGGCGGGAATCTAAATCCCGCTCCTGATAAGCCAGATGCTGCGAGAGTCGAGGCCAGAGCAGGTGTCTGACTTGTTTTCTCCCACTTCGCTTTGGATCCAGATCCTGACTGTCGCCTTTGCTCAGACTTTGGACCTACGTTCTGCATGTGCTTCTGGTAAGTGTCTTCCGCCAAATGACCAGGCACAGGTTGCTGGCTTGGGCGCAAGATGACAAATTGTAGCGATGGCATGGTTCACTGAAGTGGTGGTGGTGGGGAAGGCGCAGAACTAATCCAACAGGTTGCACCTTTTATGCACGCGTTTATCCCGCTGAGAAACAGTGGCATGTGCGTGAGACGGCATAGTGCGTTTTGCTGTCGCTGAAGGACTTTTGAAGGTCACAGGCATCCATAGACCCTGACATCTACAAATGTCTTCGTAGTATAGCCCAAGCTGGGCTCCTACTACCGATCCTCCTGCTTCTGCCTCATTCAGCAAATAATACTTCTGCGCACTAGCACACACAGCGGCAACCAGAGTGCCTGTTCAGCCTTTATGAATAGGAAAATAAGAAGAGCAAATGAAAAACAAGCCACAGTAATGAGAAGAGCAAGCAGTCTTCTTGGATGTGAATTTGAAACTGAAGGTGTGACAGGTTCATTGAAAAAAGTCTTTCAGTGAGACACATCTTGTTTTCCTGAAGGCCATGAGCCTTGGGGGCTTGCAGCAAAAAGAAAACGTACAAAACACCAGAAAGTTACTTCTTCACGGGTCCCTGTTTTCTGGGATTTCCAGGGAGACCTGAAAGGTCCCCTTCTAGGCAAGACGGAGTTCTGTGCTCCACAGGTGCTTTCTGCTCTGATTCAGGTAGCTGCAGGGGGCACAGGATTTGCACTCTTAGGTGAGCAGATATGAAGTGGGCAGAAGTACAAGAATCAATTGCTCTCACAGGAGATTTCAAGGAGGTCTTCTTCCCATAGCTTCCCTGGGTTTGGGAGTGCTGGCTCTGGTCTCCTTGTATCCTTGCCCTCTCTCTAATAGATCTTAACTGCATTAGCATTTTCAATGACATTTACTGGATCTTCTTTATTTTCAGAAAAAGTCTTCGTAATGCATTCCTGCTTCAGCCTTTCCAGTGCTGGGATAACAAATGTGCACTCTTCACCTTGTTTCACCTTGAGACTTTTGGGTTTTCGTGTATTGGTTTGGTTGGTTATTATTTTTTTTCTTTCCAGTCAGGGTCTCACCTTGCAACCCTGGCTCCTGTGAATGTTGGGCCTCCTGCTTCTTCCTCCAGGGAACTGACATTACATTCTTGGGCTGCCTTATCTGGATCTTTTAACTTTATTTATTCACTTTCATTCATTTTTATCTTCTGAATGCCTTGGTGCTACTATCATTAAACACATTTCAAGAGAAGGCAGAGAAGATAAAGAGAGAAAAGGAAAAGAGAAGCACATCCTTAAGATTGTGCCAACATCACCACTACTCATTTCAATCTTTATTTATTTACTTATTTTTATTTATTGTTTATTCATTCATCTTCATCCCTGCTCTCTAGCAGTGTATCCACGCTGCCAGAAACTCACTTGTGTTGAGGAGTTGAACTCACAGCAGTTTGGCAACCTTGCCTCCCAGGGGAGTGGGGGGGCGTGGAGACAGGAAATGAACCACATCCATTCCAACATTTTCTTTCTTTTTTCTATCACAATTCTTTCCATCTGATTCCTTGTACAATAATTAGGTCCCCTCCCTAGGTAAATACCATTCTCACATCTGGCTCCCGATTCAACTGAATCTGGTTACTCCAAGGACCATATCTGTAGGTGAACTCTGGAGTTGGTCTTGTGCCACTGGTTTGTTTCTCCGTCTTAGAGAAGATGACGCTTTTCCTTCTGCTTTTCACCCCGAACTTTTGTTGTATATAGAACATGTCATCCAAAGGGACCTTTCACCTCTAGTAGGAATGGATGTAAATATGGCCTCCAGCCCACTCTCAAAGCTGCTTTAGAGATATACAAAAGTGATTGGAGATCATAAGGGAATTTGATTTTTCTTCTCAAAACTGCTGCTGTCTTGTACTGCTGTTTGTTGTACTCCCAACAACCTGACTAAGGTCTCCTTTTTTTCATATCTCAAGTCAGTTACTTTATTTCGGGGAGGATTTGCTTTGTATGTTTGTTTGGTCTTTGTGTTAAATAGTAATAATCCTCCTGGAGGTAAGTATTATCTCACTTGCCTTTGAGTTCCATCTTCCTGAATGGTTGTGCTTCATTGCATGTATCCAGTGTATCTGTGGAGAAAATTGGGGGGGGTTGGTCCTTTGCCCTTTGTGCATGCCTTCCTTGCGGGCAAGTGTTCTATTATCATTCTAGGTTTTAAACTTGTTTTGCACCCTGAGCAGATGGCCCCTGTGATCTTCCTGTCTCCTAATAGTGGCATTCCACCTTGCACACAACAAAACCAGCTGGTTTTTGTCTCTTGTGTGTCCGTTGTGTTGGCTTTACAAAGAGGGAAATTTCTTTCAATCACATTTTTTGTTTTCTTTGCTCTCTTCTATCATTTTATTCATCCCTAGCTTTGGATTTATTCCTCTCCTCTTCTTCAGTGCCAAGAGCGCTTTTGGTTTCGGTTTTATTTATATGTGTCTCGTTCAGCATGCCTTCTTCTGTGAAATTTTACTGAATCCC